>LOJH01026888.1:0-18238 GCA_001685095.1 Ellobius talpinus
GGTGGTGGTGGTGGTGGTTGTTATGTTGTTTGGGTTTTTTTTTTACTTTATTTTCTGTTTGTTTGGACTAGGTCTCACACTGACTCAGGCTGTCCTGGTTTCACCATGTCACCCAGGATGGCCTTGAACTCATAGTGATCTTGCTTCATCATCTCAAATGCTGGGAGCATAGGTATGAGCTACCATGTTAGGGTTGAAGTTCTAAGTGTACGCTAAAGCAAGAACATCCAGTATGCTATCATTCCACTATTCTACCCCTATATGAAGCATTGTTAACCGGCTTCTAATTTTGACCTTACTGGGTTGGCTACGGAATCAGAATCATTAACAGGAAAAGGTAGGCAGCACTGGCCACAGAGTTAATATTAGCAGCTGAATATAGAATTGTTATACCTTGGTCAAGAAATGTTTAGTGTACACAAAAAAAATCAAAGAAACAGAGGAAAAGCAATTTTCCCATTTAGACAATGCTAATTTCATTAAGGCACAATCATTCTTCCTTTCCTTTCCCTTTTTAAATATAAGAAAAACTGGTCTTTCAATAAGAACTCGGTGGAGCAACAGTGCCACCCAATGGCTGGCCGTGTTCATTTTGTGTTTAATTGTTCCCAACCCAACAGAAAATCTTTCACACATAAAAATTGGAAGCAGAATTGCGTGTTACCTGCTTATGCTGGTATTTGGCCTCTCTTGTCGCCCCCTTGTTTTCTAAATGATAGGTACACAAGCAATAGGAGCATCCTGAGAAATGGGAATTGTCTTAAAACAAAACTCACAGCATGCCCTGGCTATCAAACAGCTCAATGACAAGAATGGTTCCACATGAATTTACAAATGAAGAAGATGAATTTTTTCCCCCTTCTCATTTGTAAAAGGCTGGAATGGGCAGCAGTTCTGCAGGCTCAATCCTGCATCCCAGAGATACTGACTCCCACTTTTCCTCTTCTCTAATAAATCTAAACATACTCTGCTAGAAGCATTAGAGGAAGGACAGCACTTTCTGTGGGAGAGAGAAAACGGTTTGTAAAGGCTATGACGAGTGTTATAAATAGAAGCATTATTTAGTTTAAAGGGAGGCAGAATTTACATTTCCCAAATTGTAGACCACTCAGGTGTTGAGATTCAAGTAAGCAAAAGAAATCTTAATTTTTTTGCGATATGAAATCGAAGCTCCAACTCTACTAATAGGAGAGGTGAGTAATAGATTTCCTTAGCTTAATGGTGGTAGGTTTTTATTACCTAGTCTTCATGATCTGCATAGCTCACCAACTACTTTTCCGAAGTGAGATGACAGGGGTTCCCCAGGCAGTGAGGTAGCCTGTCACAAGTACTGGGATTTTTCTCCCTTGGAGGGAGCTATTTGAAGATCTTGAGACATCCCCACAGGGCTTAAGTCCAAGGAAAGGCAAAAGACGTATTCTTTTTAACCTTCAGTCAATCAGAATGCTCAGAAAGTCTCTTGTTTTTAACTACTTTTATGCTCTTTTCAACTTTTCAGAACTCAAGCAGATTGAGTTAGTGTTGGGTGAATCTCATCTTGTTTTATTTCTAATGAATAAAGAGGCGACACCGAAATATTTGTTTGTATTTATGAGTGATTGTTAATAATTAATGATTCTTGAAAGACAATAAATCCCCAATCTGGCTCCTATGTGTTGTCAAAGGGCATTTCCCAGGACGATTTCAACCTTTGTCTTCTTGTTTCATTTGGTTTCTACTTCAATGCTTTAAACTGTCTTTTACTAACAAATATTATTAACCGGAAGAAAACAGCCTCAAGAAATGAATGCATAGGATGAATACCGAACACAGGAAATATTTTAAACAAAACCCAAAAATATATCACTTGTAAATTTGAGAACACTCTGTTAATTTATATCACTTCGGTGAGTTAGTTCATAGTAATTTCAGTTATAAGAAATCTATGGATTGTTTTAATATTTAAAAATTGTTACAATCTGTTCTCAGAATAGTGAAATTATGAACTAGTTCACTAGAAGGCAGGATAAGTGGAGTATGGATAAGGGTTGGGGTTGGTTTCCTTGTCAGGTGAATTGCATTTAAGCACTGCTGCAGATGGAAATTATTGATGAGTAGAGTTTGAGTAAATCGTTAATGCCTCTGAGTCCCAACTTCCCTACTAGTAGAAATCTGCTGTGTTGCTCTAGGAATACTGAGTATTAACTATGGTAAAAAGAGGAGAGACCATTCTGAGTATGTCACATCTATCAATAGAGATAGAGTGACAGAAGAAAAGAAGCCAGAAGTTAGTGACTTGTATCTTCAAAACATAACTCAAAGAGCATCCTGCAAAACTAGGCTCCCGAAAAGTCAGAATCAAGGAGAACATGAAAAGAGTCCTGAGTTCTGAAATCAAACGACCTAAATGTTAATGTAGCCAACCCTTCCTTGTATCGAGATTGCAGGTCCATAAACTTTAGTCTTCTCACTGGTGATACGGGACCAGTATTGGTAACTAGTCCAGAAACTGTAAGAAGTAAAGTCTAGTGTGACACTGATAGTTCATCCCCACTGTGCAGCTAAGAGTAAGTACCTAATTAGTGGAAACCAAAGGCCAACTGCATCTTTAGTCATTGATAGGACAGGATATGTGCTTGTGCCTGGCTATTTTCACCAAGGGAGGCAGAGTTTAATAACTGTCAGGTCACACAAAGTTATACAAACTTCACAGAAGATAGAACAAAAGAGAACTTAACCCGAAGAGTCTATAGTAAGTTCCCGAATTTCAGAATTCTCTTTTTAACCTATTGATTCTTTGGCATAGATGCTTTTATGTTGACCCTTACCGGGCAGAAAGCATTGGGGAGGCAATCCCTGCCGTCAAGGAGTTTGAATTCCAGTTGAGACAGAACATTCAAATATTAAATATCTAGTGAAGTGGGCCCATAAGAAAGATGGGGGAACTTTGGTGTGGCAGATCAAACTGCACTCTATTCAGACCGCCAGACTGAATGGGTTTGATCACTAGGGTTTCCTAGTGGTGCTCCTGGGAGTTATGTGACCTTGGACAGATGACCTCATTTTACTGTATCTTCCATTTTATATCCAACAGAGAGATAATGTCAATGTGGATTAATATAAGCAAAGTATGTGATGTAGACTTAGTAAGTAACTGCTAGCAATAGTGTGACCACTACTGAAACTATTCCTACTCTCCCAGTAAAGGATCACTAACAAAGCCATACTCAGGAGTCAGAGGATTTGGGAACTTACTGGTAAAAGACAACATAAGTAGGAAGTGTAAAGAATGTGTACAATCCAGTCATCCTAGTAGAATCTAGGGCAGCAGTTATATCACAAAACAATTTTTTCATGCTTATTTGGGTTTTCGTTTACTTAATACCAGGTTTTAATAGCCCAGGCTGGCCTCGAACTCGCCATGTACTTAAGTCTGGTCCTGAATTTCCCATCTTCCTCCCTCCATCTCCTAAATGCAGAGATTATAATTATGGGCTGCCATGCCTAACTGAAAACACTCTGCAGCATGGATTGTGACACCTGTGAACCACATAAAGACCTACAAAAGCACTCACCTACTGTGTAGTCATACCAGGGAAGAGTGTATAACTACATGTATCTTTAAAAGGTTTTAGTTTCCAATACTTTCGGCATTTTTCTTTGTGTCTTTTCATAGATGAGTTATTACAGACGTTCAGAAGGCTTCAGAGAGGGGCTTATTTTTCCAATTGGCAAAGAAGAATGGGGAAATTGAGAGTAAATGGAGCCTATTACTGTCTCTTTGGTCAAAGGTAGTAGGATAAAATAAGAAAGGATAAAATAAAAAAAGCCGAAGGATAAAATAAGAAATGAGGCTGGAATCAGCTTACATGACCAAAGCATGGACAATCAGAGATCAGACTAGCTCTGAGCCACTGTGGTCCAGCAATGCTAATTACCTAGAATACTGACATATCTCTGGCCTGCTGTTCATGGCCAGAGACTGAGATTCCATAAGACCTCACAGCATGTGGTGGTCTTGCAGATACGTCTTGTTAGGAAGTACAGTGTTCATTGCTTGGAGTGTGGATAATTCAAAGAGGGGCATATTCCAGCAATTTGCCACCCAATGCCCCTGCCTTTTCTATTTCCCATTAACCTGTATTCTGTCCTTTCTGTCTCTGTTCTATGCTGGCATTGGAACTTTAACAGTTATTTCTTTTGATTTTGAGACTCTAATATAATGACTTCATTCGCCCTTCCCTTTCTTCTCTCCAAACTCTGCCACTTTCAAATTCAAGGCCTCTTTTTTCAATAGTTGTTGTCGTGTGGTGTGTGTGTGTGTGTGTGTGTGTGTGTGTGTGTGTGTAACCACTTAGTATTGGAATGGGTAAAAAGTAGGTGTGCTTTTCCCTGGAAAAAAATGTTTCTCCCACTTCTAGCATTCCTTAGTTCTTTGTGTAGGATTGAAGCCCTCCATGTTTTCAGACCTTAGCATTGGCATATCTATTGTTGTCTTGTTCAGCTCATGTTTAGGCAGTCATGTTGGTGAGACTTTATCTGTGTAGCTTCTGAGATTACTAGGAGACATACTCTCACAGTAATTTCCCTGATCCTCTGGCCTTACAACTTTTATTTTACATATATGAGGGTTTTGCCTGCATATATTTATGTATATATGTGTGTGTGTATGTGTGTGTGTGTGTATGTGTATTACATGCATGCCTTGGACCTGTGGAGTCCACAAAAGAGTGTCAGACCATTCAGAACTAAAGATGGGTGTAAGCTGCCTGATTGTGAGCTCTGGGAAGAGAACCACATTGTGTGCAAGAGCAGCGAGTTCTCTTCACTGTTGTGTTGTACCTCCGGCCCCGGCACTGCGATTCTGGAGCCATGGTAGGCAAATGAAAGAAAATGACTATTTCCAATAAGTTTTGAGATTTGGGGTTATGGATTAAATGGAAAATTCATCTTATGCTCTCTGTATTGATTATCATAGAGGATTCACTCTAAATGCCAGCACTTCTGATGGGCAGTGACTTCTCAAACGCTGGATTATTGAGTGCTTGTAGTTAACAACCAAGTTATATGTAATCAAGGGTAAGGAAAAGGCCTACTCCACTTGTGCACAGAACAAATTCCAGTGGGTTCGAAAGAGCTCCGATCATCAGACTTGGTGACAAGTGCCTTTACCCAATGCAGTAATTTTCCAGGCCCGAAGGAAAGACTCTTATGTAAACTGTTGTGGTTGGTGAAACTTTCCATTGAAAATTCCAAAAGAAATGCTCAAAACATCATCACCTACCCTCCCCATACACATTACTCACCAGCCAGTTATCTTTTCTTTATAATAAGGATTACCAAACTCTAGTTCATAGGGAAATGTGTCAGCCACTTCTATATGTTTACATTCATTTTAGAGGATTTTACAGCTTGGTGGGCAGGTTGAATAATTATGACAGAACATCCTTAAAAGGTCTACAAATGCTTAACTTACTACCTGAACCATTAGAGAAATATTTTGCTGATCCTTTTCCTGGAAAACTAGTTCCTAAGTGATCTCTTTTAAATTAACACTCATAATAACCATTTAGATCACTTTATAGATGCCCAAATCTGCTTAGGGGGAAGTTTGAATTGCCCATGTTACAAACCATAGAAGCATTAGAAATAAAATTTTATTTCCCACCTCCAGAAATTTCTTCCAATTGTTTTCTTTGAAGCCATCTCTTGTAAAATGAGATCCTAGGGGCAATATTAAGATACTGAGGGCTATTTGGGGATGAAATGAACAGACAATAAAGGGGATTCCTTCAAGTCCTCAGCTCTGACAAAGATTCCATAGAATCCGCATTACAAATCCATTTCCAACCCCCAAAAGAATATCTGAACTTACTAGAAACAGTGGAGAATTTTCTTATATTAATCATAGACATCCATAACTTTTGCTCAGCTGAAACATACTTTTGTACATTTTCACAAGAAATTGAAGCTTTGATACTACTATTTTTGTTATATCGTTTTTCCTTATAAATTGATTCTGATTTTCCTGGGTTTTTGAGTCCATTAGAGAAATCTTCTGGCTTATGGTTTATGAGACATTACACAAAGAGCACAAGGGCTCCAGTATCAAAATGGGTGTTATGCTCAGAGAGGAAAAAAAATGAACTCCAGAGGTTAACAAAGCATGTTTCACCCTTCTGAAACATAGTTATCATATTAAAGGGTGCAGATGTTCATTCCCCAATTTTATTAGCTTTCTTCACAACTGGTTAAAAACAGAGAGAAAAGAAATTACAATTCTAATTGTGACTCTACTTAACTAGGCAAACTGATTTAAGCATGAACATCTGAGAAGCCTGAAAACTCAGCAACCATTTAAAAGTCTATTTGAGCAGTAGATCATAATTCCTGGGAGAGACGAAAAGGTCCTTTACAGTCTAATGCTGCTTTTTGAACTGTATATCACTTTTTCTATTTAGAATTCATTTGAATGCAGAAATCGAGTTAGGTTCCCTTTGTTAGAGAGACTCCAAATATTTTGACAGTTATTTAAATACCATATTGACAAGCCCATTGTATTTACTGGTCCTAAAACAAATAATTTCCACATATCCTAAGCTTTAAAACTCTTTTGTACAAATTATTAAAAGATTATAAACTGTTTGTCTGTGCATTTTTAAAGGGAGGGATTTGTGACTTCTTAAAATGGGAAAATATTTGAATAGCAGCTATAATTCTAGCATATTCACAAATCAGTCATTAAAATGCATAGAGCAGAGTTGCTGCAGCTGTATACAGCTTTTATTATTCAGACTGCTAAATGGGTGAAACATATATTTTAATTTAATGTATAATGCACAACTCAGAATGAGCTAGAACTATGCCTTCTCCTCTCTCTCCTATAAAAAGAATCCAGAGATCCTTCATCAGGTTGGTGATAATTTCTCCTGGACAAGAGCCAGTCAAGATTTATTGAGTATGCCAACATCTCTGCATAAAACATCGAAAGAGTTGGCAAAGGTTTAGTCAAAAAACCCAGGCGATAACATTTCTGCTGTATTCATATATTTTCACTGGGTATTAATTGCTAAGCCTTCAACTTGGTTTCCAATTGCAGACCAATGGGAACATCATACCTTCTAGAAAACTAGCAAGGAAACTGCTGTCTTTTTACTTTTTTATATGGCTAGAGAAGACTTGGGTGGTGAAGAGGGAGGATATTTAAAAGATTAAAGGTAACTGAAAAGCATTACCCTGAGGAACTCTGGTAAAGGGTCTGTTATGCAAATATGAGGATCAGAGTTCAGATCCTCAACACACCTCTAAAAGGAGGGAAGGGTGGTAAGTGCCTATGACTCTTGCACCCTGGATAGGAATCACAGCAGAGACAGGAAGGTTCCTGGAGCTTATTAAACAATAAGTTTAGTAGAATTAATGAGCTCCATGTTAAGAGAGAGTTCCAAGTTAAGTTAGAAAACTAAGGAGGAATATGTCTGAGGAAGACACTCAATGTTGATCTATGGCTTACACACACACACACACACACACACACATGAACATGTACCCACACAAAGATGTATATACAACACACACACATACAAACACAACCTCGACAGTACTGTCAAAGGCAAGGAGTAGGTGTTCTTAAGTTACTGAAGACATGTCCTCTTAAAACTTGTCACATGGTAAAATAATTCTATTCATGAATGAAACAATCCACCTGCTGTGAACTGGCCAGATATTTGTCTGAAGGACTCTGGGTAAAGAGTGCCACTATCTATGTAATGATGAAGTTTTTCTTCAGGCCTCCAAGTGTCATCTTCAGCCTCTTGGAAAACAAAATTCTCCCCTTCTGCTTTTATAAAAGTAGTCATACCTGTAACTTCTAAAATCTCTGTGGACCCTTATCTATTTTCTTCACTAACATGTATGGTTTTGTCAGATAGAATTTATTCTTTTCTTCAGGTATCCAACGATCTCTCTCTCTAAATTCCTGGACTCTTCTTCTACAGGACAAATCTCAGTGGTAGCACTTACCTAATTTATAGTGCTTAATCAGAGACCTCAAATATATTTTTCTTGTGTCTTTCTATGTCTAGAGACTTATACTGGCTCTTAGTCTCTTAGAAAGGACAAAGCTATACTTCACATCAGTTCTGCCGGCTTTTGGATTTACTCAATTCACGAACATATCAAGAGGGGATTACATCTTTTTAGTACTGTGGTTAATTTCAACACAGAGAGGAACAAATGGGAGTTGAGGTTAAATGGTCTTGGGAAACTCCAGACTTGATTTAATTGAATTGCTAAGAAAAACGTGTCATACAATAGCCTTTAGAGCTAGGAATGCCTCAGGATTCTCAGCATCCTCCCAGGCTACTAGTGTTTCTGGATTGAGACCTGCCAGGGTAAAAAGAGGTGTGTGAGGGGGTTCACCTCAAGACTTAACAGGACTTTGAGATTAATACAAGTTCCTCCAGTATAGCTTCTATTTAAAAAAATATTTCTAAGTCATCAGTGGTATGGCTGTCTACATATTCCATATGCGCACAGGTTCTAAATGTGCTGGGCTATTAAGAGCGTATCCATTACTTTCCAAGAGAGATTTGAAATGTCCTCACAATAAAAGAGGTAAATCTCTTAACCTTAGCAAAACATAAAAGGAATTCAGGACCATGGAGAGTGCAAAATGTATCTATGCTGCCCACTAGAACTCACAGAATTTAAATTGGGTCTGAAACATGACTGAGTGTTTCATGACAGGAGAAAGGCACATAAGCTATAAATCACAACAACTGTCACTTTGCCTAATTCCTACAACACCTTTACTCTTGTCACTCATATCCATGTGATAGAGTAACTCAAGAATTTAGATTTTAAATATCCATAACTTCACACTATCAACTTTACCAGAAAAAGAAGAAAAGAATTAGAGAAGTGAGTGAGCTTGTTCTTAAGACAATTCATTCTTTATTAACTAGAGAAAAAGATAATCCTACTATTACCAAGATGATTCCTGATACTTAGGAATTGATTTTATTCCACTTTTGTGAAATCCTCATCACTTAGTTGTTTTCTGTCTTGTGCACACTGACTCATTTTCATGACTTTCTGTTGTCAGGGTTTCTGTCCTGCCTGGTTCCTGCAGTTATTAAGTCCCAAAGAAATCACACAGAGATCTACATTAGTTATAAACTGATTGGCCCATTAGCTCAGGCTTCTTATTAACTCTTATAACTTATATAAGCCCATTATTTTTGCCTATGTTAGCCACATGGCTCGGTACCTTATTTAGCGAGGCAGTCACATCTTGCTNAGTTATAAACTGATTGGCCCATTAGCTCAGGCTTCTTATTAACTCTTATAACTTATATAAGCCCATTATTTTTGCCTATGTTAGCCACATGGCTCGGTACCTTATTTAGCGAGGCAGTCACATCTTGCTTCTTCTGTGGCTGGGACAGGACTGTGGGCCAATCTTTCCTCTTCCCAGAATTCTCCTGTTCTTGTTGCCCCGCCTCTACTTCCTGCCTGGTTACTGGCCAATTAGCATTTCTTTAAAATATAATTGACATAATACAGACCATTGTCCCACACCAACTTTCTGTATATAATTACTGCAAAATAAGGAAAAGACTTCTTCCATTCAACTTCATGCACTAGCTCTATCTTCCAGGTTCTTTTAAATATCAAGCTTCTTAAATGCATAAAACAGACTAATTGTACACATTATTCATTCTTACTGCCTTCTCCTCCCTGGATCTGAATCTAGAACCCTTCTGGCATTTATCTAAATGATATTGTCAATAATATTGTTTGCCAAGTTCAAAAATTCTCTTTTCTTTTCAGTTTGTGCTCTAGATCTTAGCTGAAATCTCAGTTCTTGCCTCTCCACTCCTCTTGCCAATATATTGAAATAATTTCTTTCAGACTTAATATTATAATACAACCTGGACTATGTCATCTGGAAACCTCAAGAATTTTCTCACTCTTAATTGATCTCACATCTATATACTGTGCCATGTATGAAATAATCAGTTTAGTCACATGTTCACATACCTCTAACCATTCAAAATTTGCGTCATAATTTCATTGCTCTGAATATCATTCCTCAATGTATCTACTAGATAATATTGGTATTTAATTCTCTCTGATGCCTTCACAGCCATGCAAATGATTACTCCTCTGTGTAGACTTGGAGAGCTGCAAGTTGTATGACAGTTACTCACTTGTGTGTGCCTCTCTTACTAAAATACTACTTCATCCAAGAGTGAGTGTTATTTATTTCTCTCAGAATTCTTGTTAGTTTATTTTCTGTTTGTCCCTTGTTAGTTTAGAAATCTTACAATAAAGGTCTAGGTAATTACCATGTTACTCTCATCATATTATTCTGTTATTGATACCAAATATGTGTTTATAAGCAAATTTATAATATATTCCCATAGTATAAGAAATTGGCTTTGGCTTCTTAGAAGATGCCATGGGTTTATTTTCAGTGACTCTTCAAAGTATTCACTTGTTCATTGATTCACATTAAAATGAAGGCAAGAAAAAGCAGTCATAATTATGAACAATAACCCACCAATATTTGTTTATTGACTCTTTAACAATGACAATGTCCTGTCCTGTGAACTTTTTCTCTATCAACTCTTTCCAATAATAAGCCTTATGAGAAAGGGATTCTTTCTATTATTTTCTATCAGTAAACTGGAAGTCTGGAGATGTTAATACTTTGTGCAGTTTTACAGCATACCAGCACATAGATCTTGATCCAAACAACATGAATCATGCATGCTTCCACACATGGATAATCAGAAGACCATTTTATGTTGTGTTTCAGTGGCTGTCAACTTTTCTAATGCTCCTTTTAATACAGTTACTCATGTTGTGGTACCCCAACCTTAAAATTATTTCATTGCTTCTTCATAACTGTAATTTTCCTACAGTTTTAAATTGTAATGTAAATATCTGCTATGAAGGATATGTTTTATGCAATCCTCAATGGGGTTACAATGCACAGGTTGATAGCCACTGCTGTGATTACTTGTCTATTTGTTTGTTTCATTTTGGTTTTTAACAAAGCAAGTTAAAGACATCTAGGGGAGAAAATGCCTCTCTATATAGTCTGAAATGAAATGTTAACCTGACTATAAGCCAAGGAATAGGGGAAGGTATTATGAACAAGAAGGAAGATTTCTGAAAGCATCTTTACTCTTCACCCCCATTGTATGGAGCCCCTCCCATTAGGACTCCAAAGCAAATTCCAAGATCATATTTCAGTCTGTAGATTGACTCTTTCAGACCTGGCTAATAAGTTTAGTCTATGTCTTTGGCACAGTACCTACTTTGGTGTCATACTTAATTAAAGTTCATGCTAATTAATGACAAAGTAGGTAAATCACAACCTTGAGATTTAAGTTCTCTACCCCACCTTCTCTCTCTCTTACTCAGCCTGATTGAAACCATGCTCATTATCGTTATGCAATTAATTCCTTATTCCTGAGGCTCATCCTGTTTTCCCCAGGGATAAACTTCCTGGATAGAGGACCTCATCAAGATGATTAGGTCACACTACATTCTCCAATTAAACAACAGTTAGATATTGATTTCTACTGAGAAATGGAAATGATTTGCAGACCCATTACAGACAGAGTTATCCTTCGAAGAGTTTACCATTTTATAGTTCTATTTCCAGAGAATTACTTGGCATTTTCTTAAGGTCAGGTGGGATACCAGAGTGCTAGCTATTTAAGAAGACAAATCTGTGCCTTATTGCCATTATAGAGTGATTTCTGAGCCATTGTTAAAGCTTACCATATAGACACAAGTATTTAAACTTTTTATGTATGAATAATGCACTGTTCAAAGTACAGCACAGCATATATCTTCAATGTTTGTTTTACTTTATGGCTTCTGTAGAATACACACTTTCTCCTCACCTCTTCTTCCTTCTCTTATTATCTGGATTTCCATGCCCATATGTACTCTTGATTTGTTTTGCTGCCCTCGCAGTTTTTCTGTACCTGTAATATTTACTTAAACTAAAAAGAATTCATCTTTACCTAGTCCCACTTTAGGACTATGGCTTATTTTTCAATGTAATTTTGAGGATTTAATTCATATATTAAAAATGATCATATCTACTCTCCATTTTTTCCATTCCACCTAGCGAATCCACTACCACATCCTGCTCTTAACTTTACAACCTCTTCTTTTTCTATTTGATAACTGACTAATTCTGATGAGTTCTGCCCATGAATGTGGTGTCCTCTACTAGAGCATCTGCTATGACAGTGGCCAGACCTTGAAAGAAGAAGGGATGTCTTTCAGCTAGCAGCTATTAGCTTCCATGCTCTATCTTCTGTAGGTCTCTGTAGGAAATCACTGGCACTGTGAATTCATGAGTACAATAGCCATGTGAAACTGAGAATTCACTTCATCACATTCCTTCAATCTTATATTGTCAGTCTTATATTAACCATTTGTATCTATAAAATCATGAATCACGTGTTCTAATATATTAATATAACATATGTAACAGAGATATTACTTAAAAGAATGCTCAAGAATGTTTAGCTGCATTTTATATATCAATACTGCACCTATCATATTTATTGAAAGTTTTGGGACATTTGTATGAAATCTTAAATCCAACTAAATTACCTATTTCAAAATAATAAGAGTATGTAAGTATGGTTAAGTTTACTACAGTTTCATTTAGTATGTCTCCTTTCTGTAGATACCAAATGCATTAACATAGCAGTGATATCTCATAACTCATAACCTTCAGTGTGGACTATGATCAATGTGTGTGATATACAAAGGTAGAAAATGAACCAAGGCTGTAGGCTCCAGGCTGCTTGTTTGTTTCTTGGTTGCCCAGACCTGAAATAATCACACAGAAACTATATAAATTACAACACTGCTTGGCCAGTGACTTAAACATATTTCTGGTTAACTCTTATAGCTTTAATCAACCCATTTCTATTAATTTGTGACTCACCACGAGGCTGTTGACTACCGGTAAGGTTCTGGCTGCTGGCTAGCATCTTTCTTTTTCAAGAGCTACATGGTGTCTCTCTGACTCCTCCTTATTTTCTCCTCTATCTCTGCTTGGAATTCCCACCTTGCTCCATTCTGCATTATCATAGGCCCAAAGCAACTTCATTAATAGTAATTCACATATTCATGGCATACAGAGGGGAATTCAACATCTCCTCTCCTTCTCTGTCTAAATGAAAAAGAAGATTTTAACTTTAACATAGTAAAATTTCATATATCAAAACCGGTATCAAGCAAGAATTACAGTTATAATATTTATATCTAATTTATCTTTTATCATAACTAAGAAAAACTATAAGTATAATTATCTATTCTTTAACTCTTTAATGATCCAAGAAGGATTTAATTTTACCTAATTTAACAGGAAGTGTATTGTAAGCAATTTCCAAAACTCTAGAATTGACAGAGATGTCTTGCTACCTGGACAATCACCTAAAGTTCTTCTGTAACATTGGGGCATCCATCTTTAGCCTATGGGCCTATAGTATCTAGCTGACATTTCCATGAAGCAGGAAATTTGAAAGACTGTTTTGCTTCTATTGGCAGTTTGTCAGTTACTTTCTTTTGTATCCTGCAGAAGGTCTTGCAGACTCTTTTATGAAGCAGCAACCCTGAAGGACCGTCTCACATTTAGGCAAGTTCAGCAGTCATTTTTCTGTGAATCCTGCATGTCCTGTTCAAACAGCATACCATTAAGCAGTCCAGGATAAAGCAGTTTCTTACCCAAATGGCTAACCAACTCCATAAGAAGCCTCTTTGATGACCATCATCCTCTTGAAGTATATTTGTACTGCCAGGAATAGATTTGTCTCATTGTCATGCAAAGTCTTAAGTTCTTAAAACATTTTAAATGCAATATTCTGCTAGTCTTTGAAAGGTTTGAAAAATATCTATCTGAAATATATCTCTGTACATCTAGAAAACCTAACTAGCATGACTACAAGTTTAAATACTATAAATGACTATTAATTTATTAACTATACATGCATTTTTAAATGAGCTGTACAAACACAATACCTTAATCAAGAATAGAAATACACATATAGCAAAACTGGCCTTAAATTTGTATCAGCATACCAAGATCTATACCAATGCGAAGTATTCATCTCTATATCATATCCCTCTTTAAATGAAAACAAACATATATAAATAATACTTAGGTATTTAGGCATAGTTCTCTCCAAACTGCTTTTTGTTTATTGTTGGGAAAAGTATTTTGGGAGATGTTATGGAGACCTTTTGGGGAATTTTGTCCATCAAACCACATTAGCCTGGCAGAAATCCCCAGGTTTTCATCCTCTCTGGAAACGAAAGAAGAACCTCTTTTCCAAAGCAAAGTACCGTAGATTCAAATTTTGAAGTCAAGATACCTTTAAAATATATATGTTGGTTCAGTTTAGCAGCCCCTAGAATCAAATATCTCTCTGTACTTAGCTCATTAAGAGTCAAAAGACTCAAAGAAAACACAACATTATATATAATTCAGACTCTGTGTATATTTCATCTTTACGTGGCTTCTTTTTCTTACTTTACTTTTTCTTCAAGTTTAATATTTATTTTATTTTACTCCTTTAATCTATGACTTTTATATTATAACTGCCTATACTCTTTTTCTTCTCTCTCAAGTCTGTACATTTATCCAATACTGTGACACATTTAGAGGTCTTTTCCATCTGAATTTGTCTTTATTGCATGTGCATCACTAATTATTTTCTGACCAGGAATGTTTTTTTAAATGTTAAGTGGCATGTCTAGGACCAACTCTGTGGCCCTGCCTATTGGCTCCAGCCAGTCCAACATGGTGGAAGCATGTTCACTGCCTCTGAGAGCCATGCACGCCACCCCAGCTCCAGCATCCCAGTGGGTGTATGTTACCATTAAGCAGTTTGTAACACATTGCTAACAGACCCCATTTAAGTTCTCAGCCTCCTGAAAGAGCCAGAGCTGTTCACACAACCAGCACAAACCAGGAAGCCCTCCCCTAAAGAAGCCACACAACCTTTGCTGACAATGCTGAGTCAAAAAAGACCTCTGTTAAAGGAGCCACAGCTCCCCTGCTCACTGCCAGCAAACAAAATCCATCTGGGAAAAAAATGCAGCTACAAAGAAGCTGCACTAAACTGATTTTTTGTGTGTCTAGAATTTCTTACCAAGCTCTCTTTGGTTTTGTGTGGATGTAGTTACCCATGTCGTGGCACCGTTTTGTTGACAGGAGGTTGCTTGTTCATTTCCTGGCCACTCAGACCCAAAATAATCACACAGAAACTATATTAATTGCAACATTGCTTGGCCAATGACTTAAACATATTCCTGGTTAACTCTTGTATTTTAAATTAAACCATTTCTATTAATCTGTGAATCAGCAAAAGGCTGTGGCCTAACAGTGGCATATTTCTTTTTGGTAGCTACATGGCATCTCTCTAACTCTGCCTTCTTTTCTGCTCTGTCTCTGCTTAGAATTCCCATCTTGCTCTACTCTGCACTGCCATGGGTCCAAAGAAACTTCTTTGGTAACCAATGGCAATAAAACATACTCAAACATACAGAGGGGAATCCCACATCACAAGGCAAACTGGTTCTGAGATGAAGATGTTCAAAAATACCCATTGAAGTGACTGGAGGAGTATCTGTTTTGATGTGTTATTCACAGAGGAAGTTAGTGGCTCACATTAAAATACTAATGATCACGAATTAATTCTAACCAGCCCTCTACTTTATTCTCAAATGTAGGCAGAGTTTTCCTGCCTACATTTCCACTACTCTTGAATAATTCAGAGTCTCAATGTTAATTATAAATGCTTGACCAATAATTCAGGCTTATTATTAGCTAACTCTTATATTTAAATTAACCCATATTTCTTATCTATTTTTTGCCACATAGCTTGGTTTTCTCTGCATCTACTGGCAACTCCTGACTCTACCCTTCTTCCTCCCAGCATTCTCCTAGTCTGGCTCTTCTGCACAATCTCTTCCTTCCCAACTATTAGCCATTCAGCTTCTTTATTAAACCAATTCACATAGTGTAAGAGGTTATTGAACAGCATTTCTTTCTTTTTGTCTAATTAAAAAGTTAAGTTTTAACTTTAACACAGTAAAATTATATACTACAAAACAGTTATCAAGTAAGAACTAGAATTACAATATCTAGTCTATTTGTATTTGGAATCTTCATGACTATAAAGTCTTATGGTTAATTTGTCTTCTATTATAACTAAGGAAAACTTAAACTACAGCTATCTATTCTTCAACTCTGTCAAAGACTCCAGAAAGGTGTAATGTTACCTCATGGCAGGGACATCTGGCTGCCTGGAGTTCTTCTGCAACACTGGGGCATCCAACTCTGGCCTACAGGCCTACTTGACAGACTTTTCTGTGAAGTAGGAAATTCTGAAGGACTGTCTTGGCAAATTTTGGCAGTTGTCTTTCTTGTGACCTGCTGGTTCAGTTTGGACTGCATATTGTCAGCAATTGAGGCAAGGACAAATTTTTGCTCAGGTGTCTGACTTTGCCATAAATAATGTAAACTCCACATGGAGGTTCTTTTATACCTACTATCTTCTCTTAAGTAGATTGGTGCTGCCAGAAGCAGACATGTCTAGCTCTCATGAAAAGTGTTGGGTTATTAAACATATTAAATGCCATATTCTGTAGGTCTTTAAAGTGTCTGAAGACCATTTATCTAAATATAATCTGTATATAACCTTGAAAATATACCTAACATGACTATATATTTGACTGTTATAGATTACTACTAATCTGCATTTTAATTATACATTACATTCTTAAGTGAGCTGCATAAACACAATACCTTAAATAAGAGTAGAAATATACATACAGTAAAACAAAACTAAATCTACATTTGTATTAATATATCAAAATCCACTCCAATGTAAAATATTTAAGATGAGTAATTTTTTATTAAAGTAGATTCATTAATCTACCCTGTTATTTTATCATTTCTATATTCCCCTTGTTCTTTTTAGAATGAGATTCCTTAATTTAATCTCCATTGTTCAGCTTATTTTCTGACCATTATCAATAACAACTTGTAACCAACACCACTTGAATGATAACAAACATCCATATCCATTTTGGGGAAATGTGAGCAGACTGCTTCCTGTTGTTTGGGGAGCAATGACATCTATTAAAGAACCTTGAGAAAATTGAATAGGTGTTAAGTCTTGGTTGGAATATTCTGAGCTGGATTATCTCAGTCAGCAGCTTTGTAGTGGTTCTGGATGCTGGATCATCTGGCCCATCCATGTTTATTGGTGCATGGTTCCTTACTCTGAAAACTTATAAAGGTAATGAACCTATTTGTATTAATATAAGTAAAGACTGTGCTTTGTACATAAGTCAGTCAAAGATGATTTTTTTGTTATGAGTTTGAACAGGTAAAATATACATCACATGTCTTATAATTGCTATAGATTTACTTCTCTGCCTGTAGTCAGGATTTCAGGGGAGGGGGATCTTCCTTGATCAAATATAATTTTCTTTAACACAATGAATCGACAGCTTCTTACTCCCTGTGGAAATAAAAGCAAACCCTCTCCCTCAACGTAACACATATTTTGACTTAAATGCTGAAGTCAAGATATCTTTAAAATATATACCTTGGTTGAATCTAGCAGTTTTCATAATCCAGCGTCTCTTAGCAGCCAAAAACCTCAGAGACAAGACAATAACATACAATATTTAGACTCTCTATGTATTTCCCATCTTTATAAGGCTTATTATTTATTTTATTACTCTTTCTTTTTTAAAGACTTTATTTTTAAACACATTGCAACCTGTTTAGAGGATTTTTCCCTATCTGAATCTGTGTTAATTGGATCTATGTAACCTTTTCTATTTTCATGAGCAAATATCATAAACCTGCTAAGCAGCATAATGATGGAGCTCTCAAGCCCACAGGCAAGGGCTAGGAGAAGCCTCTCTATAACGGGGCCTGGAGGGGGCCAGGCTTGTAGGGGCTTTCTGTCCTTCCTGGTTCCCACAGCTGTTAAGCTCCAAAGAAAATCACACAGAGATCTCTAAAAGTTATAAAGCTGATTGGCCCATTATCTCAGGCTACTTATTAGCTCTTGTAGCTTATATTATCCATTATTATGATCTATTTTAGCCATGTGGCTCAGTACCTTTTTCTGTGGGACAGATCACATCCTGCTGCTTTGGTGATCTGGGCAGGAATGGGAGGAATCAGCTTCCTCCT
>LOJH01026889.1:0-18238 GCA_001685095.1 Ellobius talpinus
GAAAAAGACAAGATCTCCTGAGTAAATTGGTAGCATGGGGACCATGGGAGAGGGATGAAGTGGAGGAGAGAGTAAGGGAGTGGAGCAGAAAAAAATGTATAGCATAATAAAATCAATTTTAAAAAGCTAGAAAAAAATTACTTTATTTTATTTTTTATTTTGTGTGCCTGGCAGCATGGACATGCGGAAGTCCATAGAGATCAGACATAGTCTCATATCCCTTGCAACTGGAGTTTCAGAGAGCTGTAAAACTGGTGTAGGAGGTCCTTCTGACTATCTATTGCTTTCATTGGTTGAATAAAGAAACTGCCTCGGCCTTTTGATAGGGCAGAACTTAGATAGGTGGAATAGACAGAAGAGAATGCTGGGAAGAAGGCAGTGATGCAGATGCCATGGTTCTCCTGCCCTAGACGGATGCTGGTTAGACTCATGCCTGTAAGCCACAGTCAAGTGGCAATACACATTAATGGAGATGGGTTAAACTAATATGTGAGAGTTAGCCAAAAAGAGGCTAGAAATAATGGGCCAGGCAGTCATTTAATTAATACAGTTTCTGTGTGGTTATTTCAAGGGTTAAGCTAGCCAGGCAACGGGATGCAGCCCGCCACTCCTTCTACAACATAAAACTCCATGTGGGTGCTAGGAAGTAAATGCAGACCATCTGCAAGCATAGTAATCTCTCAGCCCCAAGGGCTCTAGTTCTTGACAGTTAGTAATAGTCCCTCAGGTTATTTCCAATGATATTTAGTATCTTTTAGTCTTCTGTCTTGAAAGAATCACTTCTGAGTTTCGGAATGGCTCCTAAATATGGTTGCCAAGTCCTTTACTCATTGTCTGTGCTGATGCTCTCCTCTGACATGGGGCTTGTGGAATGGAAACCTAAGAGAAGAGTAGAAAGATGTCAACGCCTGGATAGTGTGGGAAGCAGAGCTTACAGAGGAATGTGGTCCAGAGATAACAAACCAAAAAGAAAAGAAAAGAAAAGAAAAGAAAAAGAAAACTGTTTTCTGGTCTATTTGACTTTGTATGATATGGTCATGTGCATCTTTTCACTCTTGCCAACCAGCTGGACTCATTCATACTTAGTACTATCATTCATATGTCTTCCCTTTGCATGGACATGTTTTTTCCCTAACTTATTTTTATGAAGTTCTCATGGCAGCCTTCCACAACCATGCTACTCATTTCTCACGAGCTGCTTGGATCCTATATTCTCCTAATACTTTCCATCTCATTTTTTTAACAACCAAATAGATTTGTGTGTACACCTTCAATGCCAAATACAGCATATGATAAACTAAAAGCATTCCAATATTTTTGAACCAGTGATGGATGAGTAGAATCTATTTTGATTGAACTTCTGTGTATGAATAAATGAACAATCCTTGGCCACACCTCTTTAGCCTCCATTCCAGACTAAGAAATAGGTGTTAAGCGCAAACATTCATGTACTGAAGTCTGAGAGGGTTGTTTTTACCTCAGCGAGAGCCTGTTTGTTTCCCTTTTCATGCTCCAATAGGACATGCAGGGGAATACAATAACACTCTCTCATCTTTTAAAGAAAAGTGTTCAAGAGGCAGAAAGTACAACGATGGGAAGTTATTGCTTACTTTTGGGAGTCTAATTGGATTCCAGAGATGTGATTTTCATAATGTCAAGTGATTTGCATATACATGGAATGGGAAGTTTCACGAGACACTTCTGCTTCTTCCCATCTCAAACTCTCCCAGGCCAACTCCCTCTGCAAAGGAATTGCCCCGGCAGGAATGAAAATATTCTAAAGAGACCCTCAGACCCCTTTCTTTGGCTATCAAATTATTGAGACAATGCTCCCTCAAGGGACTGGAATGTCCCCAGGAATCTCATGCTGAGAGAAAGAAGAGGCTCAGGCTCCAATGCTAGCCAAATGGGGAACTCGTCTCCTGGAAAGACATGTCACACAGTTCTGACAACCTGTCAGGCCACCTTGGAGGAGACACTAACGATGGGCAGAACCATAACTTGATCAGCGACTACTGACTACTTAGTTTTGCACACCTCTTGCCATCTATTTAAATCGAAACCTCTTGTCAAAACCTTGAAGTGGCGGTTCGCTAGACCTCTTTGTTCCCCCTATCAATGTGGCCTCACTGAATAAACCTCTCTTTTCTGCTTTTCACTCTTACTTTCTGTTTAATTAGCCTATTGAGAGCAGGTGCCTGTTAGGACTGGCAGGGCTCAGGCTCTGACCCTATCCACTCGAGTAACAGTAGCACCACCCCCACGCCACCCCCATTAGTGCTGACCACCAGCTGTTGGCACAAAACAGACCAAGGCAAGAGGTGTTCTTTTTCTAATCATGTTAATGGCACATAATTTTTGCTCAAAGTTTGCTGTTTCTAAGACTCAGACAATGAAATATTGCGGCTAGTGTCTTAAGTTTCTCTAAGTCTTGCTGGTGTCTGGCTAGACTGCCATGGAAACATAGTAGTGTCATCTGTAAGCTGTTCTGAAAACCTTTACCAGTCCGTCTTTGATCATGTTAAGATTTCAGTTCCAACTGTGGAACATATTTTCTGCTTGTTCTTGTTTTTCTTCTAATCTATTTACTTAAGACAGGCTCTTGCTATGTAACCAACACTGCCCAGGAATTCATTATCTAGTCCAGGCTAGCCTCAAACTTATGATCCTGCTGCTTCAACCTCTGAATGCTGGAATTACAGACCTTGGCCACCACACTTTTTGCCAGAAAAATACCTTGTTTCTTGCATTTGTTGGTAGTTCCTGGCACTGTGCCCAGGACTTCATCATGTTAGGCAAATGCTCTACCAATGAGCCCTTTTTCTTTTCATTTTAAAACAGGCTCTCTCAAAGTTGCTCCAAATAGCCCCGGATTCACTATGTGGCTCACCCAACCTTGAATTCAGGATTCTATTGACACTCCTTCCCACCTTACATTTGCTTACAGGAATGTTCCACCAAACTGAGTGATAATGTGTGCTATTACCTTCAATGCTGGGAATGAAAGTTTCAGGAAGAAGCTATTCCTACAAAGGCTGATCAATGGATTAGAAAAATTTCAAGGATCTTGGAAAAGTTGGAATGTTGAAAGTCCAGAACCTAATTACAAATTCTCTTGGTTATCTTAGCCCTCATGAATCCTCAATTTACTCTTCATCTCTATGTATTCTTAACATCATTGCAACTTAGGTAAATCCTTTGGAATGTATGAACAGACCTCTAGCCTCCATCAGTAGATCTGGATTCTGTTCTAGACTCTGTTGTTAATAGCATGCATGATTATGGATGTTGTCAGGTAGCATCTGAGGCCTTTAGCAGAGGTGTTTCCCACTTTGCTGTCACCCACCTATCTATTACTATATGCATTTTATGAAACTTCTGTCATGTTGGAATATGGAATTTGGAATAAATTGAATCTGTGTTCCCAGGCCATGGTCACTCAGTTTTTGATTCAAGAGTAAACTCATTGAGGTGAGGGTTGTGGTTTATGTCACCAGCAATGTACTCTTTTAAATTGTCTGCCTGGCCCTGGGGTTGTTAAATGTCTTTAATGGTCTCTAAGAAATCTTATCATGAGCTGTTCTAGTTTTTTTATTGCTATGATAAAACACTAACCAAATCCCACTTGGAGGAAGAAAGGGTTTCTTTTGGCTTGTACATTATAATCCATCACCAAGGGAAGTCAGCACTTAAGGCAGGAACCTGAAGTCAGAAACTGCAGCAGAGGCTTCAAACTGTCTTGCTCAATCTCTTTCCCAGGAGCATCTACCCAGGGGAGGCACCACCCACAGTGAGCTGGGCCCTCCCACATCAACATCAACAGAGAAAATGCTCCACAGGTTAATCTAATGGGAGCCCCTCCCAGCTGAGGTTCCCTCTGCACTGATGACTCTAGATGTGTCAAGCTGACAAAACACTAACAAGCACAAGAGTATAACAAGATTAGCTACCACACCGCAAGAAAAGGAGGTTTGAGAATTTACCAGAAAATTCATAGCTCTTGAATTAGTAAATAGAGGATCCAGATTCACCAAAAGTAAGCCTTGGGTCAGAAACTGAGCACAGAGAATGAGAAGACAAATGGAGAAAGGACCATGATATATTGCATCGTCCTATAAAATGAGCCCTATTTAAAGAACTTAAGGGTTAGTTTTTGTATGGGCTGAAATATATCCATAGTTAGATCAGGAAACAGAATCAGGGCAATCCACCCAGGAACTTCATTCTGCAGCAGGGCTGGAGTGGGACCTACAGACAGGGTTCCAAAAGATGCAAACAGAAACTTCAGTCTGCAGCAGAGCTGGAGTGGGGACACAGAGACAGGAATCTGGGTCATCTGTCAACTATGCTCCAAAAACCACAGAATCAGAAAAATACAGACGTTGATGGTGTCATTTGCTGAAAATGAAGATATCTCGGTAGCTTTGTCACAGATGGCTCTTAGTGATCCTCATGTCCTTACCCAGTTACTAGTCAAGAGTCTGACAACTGAAAGGGCAGGGAAAAACTAAAAGGTTTTAACACATGGTAATTCAAGACAGAGAGAAAATACACTGAACTGTCACAAAACCTTGGTTCTAATTGTAATTCTGCAACTTACTAAGCTTTGCAGCACTGGGCAAGCCCTTCACCTGTGTAGACCTCAATTTCCTCTTCTATCAAACAGAGTGAATATTTGTAACCAGAGGATATCAAAAATACTTAAAAATCAAATAATTCAGTCAGGCATGGTTGCCCACAGGTGTGATCCTGGCAGTTAGAACACAGGGCCAGGAAAATCACTGTAAATTCAAGGTCAGCCTGAACTAAATAGCTAGTTTCAGGCCAACTAGAGGTACAGAGTAAGACTATGTCTCAAAACAATTTTGTTCAATCTAAATTAGCAATTGTGTCACATCATATTTTCTTTATCACAATAGTTATTTGACTTAAATTACCTAGTAAGGGATAAATGGTTCAGTATGACACAGTCATACCCATTTTTTAAGGTGACATTGTTAGTGCTTTTTTATACAAGTGTGAATGAGAATGCCTGAAAAGAAGCTGGGTCTTCAGAGGCCTGCTAATTAAAACTTTAATGATGGCAGAGAGTTTGGAATGCTGATGTTTCAGAGGCTAATTACAAGTTTTCTTTGTCAATCTTTAACCTAATAAATACTCATTCCTTGCCTACCTCCTTGTCAGATCTAAGGTACTGATAAACAGACAAAAACATGTAGAATGTACTAACAAAACCCTATCCTCTACCAATGGAAGGGCCAAGAATGCTATCAGATAATATGTGAACCCTGGAGTTGAGATCGCTGCCACATCTTACAGAAATCTGGTTCTCTGATTTTTCCACCAATGTATTATTAAGATGCCTTGATTTATAACTTTCTTTCTTCTCTTACTATAAAACTCCACAAACTACTTCCATGTTGGAAATCATTGAACTGGTAACCTAGACCTCTGTTTTTGCAGACCATGGTCATTCATATTTTGGTTTCAGATTAAATCATCTCCTATTCCCTTTTAGTCGAGAGTTGTGTATTTTCATTGGCACAAGATTGTTCGCATTTGGAGTCCTTAAAGGACTGGCAAAAGGAATTCAAATACCTTTGCATCTTTCAAAACTCTCATCCTTTTAAATGAACCAAGAAATCTGTAAAGCGTAGAGTCATGGCTTGAGAGAAATGTTAGACCATAGGAACTGAGGATACCACTATTACAAATACCTCTGTTCTCTTGTTAACTGCTGGAGTCAGAGGCTACTCCTAAATGGAAGGATGCATATATATAAATTACCTGCACATTCCTCTATGCAATTTTAGCAATAGAGACTCATTCTCTTGGTATTTGAGGCATTTCAATCCTTTAAGAGAGCTCATTTAAAATGGCAAAAGCTACGAAATGACAGTAGTTTAAACCTGGGGATAGCTGGGAAGCACAATCAGTTCCTTTCTGGGCAAAAACATAAGACACCACGTCATTCATTCTTGATGGAGGTTGAAAGTTTCTCCCAGAGCCAAGGGAGTGAAAACCGGAAAGGTAGTTGTTAATCTCAAAGATTTGAGGAGAAAGAGCACTGACCCAAATCATCTTAACCAAATTAATTAAAGTAAGCAATTAATTAAAGCAAGTTTGTTTATTCATACCCATGGGAGGAAGGCAAGATTTTTATAGTTCAGAGTTAGGGGGTTTTCTAATGGGAGATTTGGCAGGCAAAATAGGCAGGGTTACAGGAGTAGAACATAAGGATAACAAGTTAGTCGTAATGACCTCCAGAAATAAAGGTATGATTGCAAGGTGGTTATGACAAGGTAGTCATAACAACCTTTGGAAACAAAGGTAGGGTTGTGCAAGATGGTTTCGAAACAAAGACACAATTGCCATTTACTGAAACAGGCAGAGCAGAACTATTTGTAGTTAAGGTTGCAAGTAGGTCATAACCTAGTCCTTGAGGGACAGAAACTGTTTCTTTTTAAACCATAAACAGGAATGAACCTCATTTGTTTTTACTATAAGATAGCTTTCAAGCCTAAGATAGAGGCAACCTGGTTCATCAGTGCCAACACAGTGGATTCATTCCAGCTTTCTTGATCATAGAAACCTATGGGATATCTGGAAAATGAGACTAGGTGAAGGAAAGGCAACATTTAATGTGGAGAAAGTCATGGGCAGACATTGGAGATGTGTTAGTGTTATATCCCCCAAAAATGCTATAACAAAGAGAAGGTGGAAGGAAGTAATTCGACAAAGATTTTGAGGTGTGCAGGGCAATCTATCGAGCTGACAATGAAGAATATAATGTCAGACAATCCTAATTTCTTTTTCTGACAGAATGACAAGCCAAGCAGTTTGCAGAAAGAAACAAATGTAGTTCACCTTCTGTGATTCTTTATATTCTGTCCCATTGTGAGGGAAATGTAGCCCAAAATCAGCTCCCATACAGCAGACATCAGAATTAATACAGATCCAGGACCCCAAAGCAGGGACTGTAACTGCAAGGACACTTAAAAATCACCAACAATGGCATTTGTCATTCTACTTCTGTACTATTGTCTGAGAGAATTCTTATGTGGGCTTGGAAGGTCTTGTTACAGGACCTCTCTCTTGCAGGAAGTGCCGAAGCAGCCTAATGTTTGACACCCGTAACTGGTCTGCCTGTTACCTAAGAAATAAGCCTAAAACAAAGGAAGTGTAAGTAAGAAACTGAATGAAAAGAAAGCAAGTGATTTATACAAAAAATATAATGTAATAACTAGTCTATGAAATTGGAATCAAGAAATAGTCACTAGACCAAATACAAAACAAGTATTTCATCTGATAATTGATTTTTACATTGACTACAAAGTCAACCTTTCAACTGTAAGTCCTGTCAGGCTCCATCTGTCACTATCTGACCTGCTCCTTTCTGTTCTTCTTGAAGGACTATTTTTATAAGGTCAGTTACATAAAATACTGCTTGGTTTTCTCTTCAATGGATATAAGAAGGCTTATCATTTCATTGGGGTAAGGATAGTCTTTTCAAAGTTATACATAGCCTTATGAACACATGGTGACATATTACCTTGTTTTATTATAAGGCTGAATCTCATTAGAATCTGATAGAGTGATAATATTAACTGTATTGTGTTCTTTCAAAGTTCCCATGTGGAAACCCTATACTTTGCTATGACAAGAACATTTTAAAAGATTTTTGTTTATTTTTTATACATATCAGTGTTTTGCCTGTATGTGTTTCTGTGTATGGTGTGTGTGCCTGGTGCCCTCAGAGGTTAGAAGAGGTAGTCAGATCACCAGGAACTGGAGTTTCACACAGTTGTTACCTGTCATGTGGATGCTGGGGATCAAACATGGGTGGGTCCTATGGAAGTGCTCTTTACCATTAAATCACATCTTCAGGTCCAGTGTTTTCTCACCTCCAAAACTGCAAATGTGAGAAATTTAACACCTAGTGAAGCAGTGTTTGGAAATGAGCCTTTTGGAAAATGTTTACATCCTCAGTACTTGGCCCTTATGAAGGAATAATAATAAAAATGATCCTATGAAATGGTTTTGGAGCTAGGTATGGTGATATACACTTGTGATCTTAGTACCTGGGAGCCTTAGACAGGAGTTTAAGGCTAGCCTGGCTGCATATTGAGACAATGTCTCATACAAACAATCAAATAGCAACCAAAAAAGAAAATATGTGGAAATGATTTCCCTCTCCTGTTTTTTTTTACCCTGTGAAGATGAAATGATCTTGAGGATGATGTAATAAAGTACCATCATACAAACAAAGACACAGCTGCTGTTGACATGTGTGGTGGTTTGAAAGAAAATGGCCTCCAAAGGGAGCAGCATTTTTAGGAGGTGTGGCCCTGTTGAAGTAGGTGTGGCCTTGGAGGAAGTACATCACTTTAGAGGTGGGCTTTGAGGTTTCATATATGCTCAAGCCATGCCCAGCGTCTTAGAATACTTCTGTTGCCTGCAAACCAAGATGTAGGACTCTCAGCTCTTTCTCCAGCACCATGTCTGTCTGTACTCCACCATGTAGCACCATGATTATAACAGACTAAACCTCTGAAACTGTAAGCCACCCCAATTAAAAGTTTCCTTGTACTAGTTGCTGTGGTCATGGTTTCTCTTCACAGCCATAGAAACCCTAACTAAGGCACCATGATCATAGCTTCAAAGTCTCCAGAATGGTGATAAAAATTAATTCTTGCTATTTATAAATTATCCAGTCTCAGGTGTCCTATCATAACATCATAAAAGAAATAAGAAAGGCATCTTAAATGTATATCTGAAAATAGAAACAAAACAGGTAATTAAGGGTAAAGGATGTCATAATGATAGAGGTTTTATGCAGGAATACTGATATTCTTACTAGAAAGAAATATTTGGGGAAGGAACATAAACAGAGGAAAAAATTTTATAAGGATTCAATGAGAAAACAGTCATCTACAAGCCAAGAGAGGCTGAAGGAGAAAGCAAGTCTAATTATGCCCTGATATTTTTATTTATAGTTTCCATAATTGTGAGAAAATATATGTCTGTTGTTTAGAACACTTAACCTGGAATATTTGTTATGGCAGCACAAGTATACTAGGTAGGAAGGATATATTTCATAAAATATAATAATATAAATATATGTAATATATAAGATGGGTTCAATCTCTACCATTTATTATTAGTACAGCGTTAGAAAAATCTATAACTTGTAGGTCAATGGAATGGAATAGAAGATCTAGACATAAGCCCACACAACTGCTGCCACTTGCATTTTAACAAAGATGGAAAAAGTAACCAAACATGAACAAACATGTGGCGAGAATTGGCTATCCACACATAGAAAGAAACTAGATCCCTATTACTCAACCTGCACAAAAGTAAAAAAAATAATAATAATTCAAGACCAAAAACTCTGAAACGATTAGAGGGAAAACACTCTAAGATATTGGCATAAGTAAGAATTTCCCTAATAAGACTCCAGTAGCTTAGAAAATAAGGCTGAAATCAACAAATGGGAATTCATGAAATTAAAAAATTTCTGCATGGCAAAGGAAACAGTTAAGGAGGTGAATAATAAGCCATGGACTGAGATAAAAAATTATCAGCTATTAGAGTATACAAAGAATACAAAAAACTAAACCACAAGGAATCACACAACTCAAACAGTAAACGAACTAACCAAATGAACAGACAGTTCTGAAAAGGCAAAATACAAATGTCCAGGAAACCTATGAAATACAGCTCAACCTCACTAGGCAGATACCAGAGAACTGCGTTTAAAATTACCTTGGATTTCATTTTACTCGAGTCAGAATGACAGTAATTAAGAACAGAAATAAGAAATGTTGAAGATGCAGGGGGAAAGGAATATAAAGTGGTTAGGCTTCTGTGGAAATCATTTTGGAGGTTTTCCCCAAAAAAACTAACAATAGATCTACCATATGACCCAGCTATACCACTCCTGAGTATTTACCCAAGTCAATAGTATTACTTGCACTTGAATGTTTATTGCAGCTCTATTTACAGCAAGTAATTCACAGAACTATAACAGGCCTGGGAGCAATGAAGATATTCTAAGAAGATACTCCTGGCTTTTAATCTATCAGACTATTGAAAAAATGGACCTCAAGAAAATGGGAATTTCCTCAGAAATCTCTAAAGCATAATTATTAAAAGCTCAGAGACTGACATTGGTGTTCAATCTGAATGTCAGAAAAGCAAAACAGCCAGCCACTGGCTCTTACCTCTGCCTCAGTCCAAAATGGTGATCCTGCCTCCTGGAATCTCAGAATGAGACTGTGCCTGAGAACTGTCTCCTCCCGTTTTATAATCCTCTCTAGTTATGGGATTAAAGACATGCACTACTACTGTCTGGTTTCTATGGCAAACTAGTGTGGCTACTAGAATTAAAGATGTGTGTGGCCACTGCCTGGTCTGTAGACTGATCTGTGCAGCTGTTTTACTCTCTGAACTTCAGGCAAGCTTTATATATTAAAACACAAGTGAAATACCACTACAAATCTCATGTGTACCTGCTGCTTATGGAGGTCAGACGTGGGCTTTGATCTCCACTAAAGGTAGAGTTCTAGATATGCATGAGCCACCATGTGGGTACTGGCAATCAAATCTGGGTCCTCCGCAAGAACAAGTGCTCTTAATGCTTAGTCATCTCTCCAGCCTGGTACATTAGTTTGTCATGTTACTATTGTTTCAGGCTGGCGCTATTAGCTATGGACTAGAATCCCATAGTCTGTAATGTGAGTCATAATACAATTGGCATGAAAACTGTGCTACTTTCATGTAATTTTGTAATATGTGTGACCTGTTAAGTTAAAAAAAATCCCATCTTTGGCTTATAGGAATAATAACTACATGCTAAGATAGATTAGTAAAAAATATTCCTTGCTGATGGCAGTATGAATATTAATAGAAGGCATAGATCCTGACACTCACATAGGAGCCCTTAATAACTAATGATGTCATTACATTATTATTATTATTATTACTATTATTTGTTCAGAAAGGATTTTTAGGATAGCCTAAAAATGACAGCAATCCTCCTGCTTCAGTCTCCTGAGGTCTGGCATTATATACATAAGCCACTGTCTCTGTTAGGGTTTTTATTGCTGTAATGAAACATCATGACCAAGGCAACTTATAGAAGGAGTGGTTTATTTTGAACTTATAGTTCCAGAGAGATAAGAGCCTATCACTATTAGAGCGGGGAAATATGGTAGTAAGAACCAAACATGGCAGCAGGAATAGCTCAGAGCTCACAACTCAAGCCACAAGTGAGAAATAAGAGAAAGTGAAGTTGAAGTGAATCAAGCTTTAAACTCTCAAGGTCTGCCTCCAGTGACACAGCCCAAACAGTACCATCAACAAATGGGGACCAGCTTTGCAAATAACCTCAGAAATTAGAGGTCATTCATCATCTAAACCACCACAACCACCATGTCCAAGTGACCATCTTTTAAAATTAACAAAACAATACAAACATACATAGACTTGGTGCTATCTTTATTCAAAATTAAAATCTCATTGTCTTTACCAAACCAGGAAAGCACATATCTTCAGTTAAAATTCAACTGTTGGAGGTTGGGTATGCTCTTTCACTGTTTTCAGAAGCTTTATTTTCTCCCCAAAAATAAATTTTGAACTACTGTGTATTTCAACACCCAAGAATAAGCTTTAGGTTTTCCTTGTACTTACTAACATACAATCTTATTCCTTCAACTAATTCCTTATTGTAGATGATTCATTTTAGAAGGTAGTTTCCTGAAGGGAAGATCTGCTTATCCATTTTGACAGTGTTGGCATATTTTTTCTCATAAGCTTTGTTAGAACCGCCATCTTTCGCCGAACCTTTTCCCAGACTCCCTCATTCTCATCATGAAGTGTCTTGTGAATTCCATGGAGGTGAGATGAATTCCTAAGCAGCACTTGGACACGGGGATAATCTGATTCCACGTCAATCAAAAGCATCAAGTGATAGAGACCCAGAAACAAATGTAATTCCAATATTTACTAAGAATCACACAACAGTGATTTGGTTTTGTTCTCCTTAATTGGCCCTAATATCTGTTTGTTTTAGTAACTCTAGTGAGCAGGATATATGCAAAAAACACCAAATCACAGAGCACCAGAGTTTAAAGATCAAGGTCTGTTGGGAGTAAATATATTTATCTGTTGAGTTTCTGCTTTTAATGATATGGTCCCAGATAATTACTTGATAAAGTAAAGCTCTGTCTTTGAAGGAGATGATTTATGACCATTAGAAAGTAAAAATCTAGAAATTTTCGAACATCTAGCTTAAGAATCAAATTAATGTTCATTCAAATCTTTCCTTATCAGTGTAAACTACAGAGGCAAATACTTAATGAATGTTAATTTCTTTATCTCCCTGCACTTTTGGAACTAAGGTCAGACAAACAGGGAATCTTTGATAGCAAAACCCAAGTCACATGTCTATACTTGCCAGTTTATAAAGCTAGGGATGAAATTCTCATTTGAGAATTGCTGCCTTCTTTTATCTTGCAGATTTTAGTGTTGATTGCTCCTTCCTTTTTCTTTCTCATCATGAATGGAACCTAGGTGTCTTAGTTACTGTTATATTATTGTGAAGAGACAAAGGCAACTTATAAAAGAAAGTTATTGGGGCTTGCTCACAGTTTCAGAGGATGAGTCCATAATTAACATGAATGGAGCAAGGCAGCAAACAGGCAGGCATGGTGCTAGAGGGTAGCTGAGAACTTACACCTTACCCACAAGCAGCAGGCAGAGAAAGAAAGACTGATCCTGGCATGGGTTTTGGAAACCCTAAAGTCTACCCCCAGTGACACTCTGCTGTGGGATCTCCTTCCACTCATTCAGCCCATAGCCTTTAAGATACCAGCCTACTTGTGCGTGGTCTCTTGTACTATAAATGCGTCTGTAAACCCTGCACTCACTTGCTTGCTTCTGGCTCTCACTTCCAGCTGCTAGACTCTGTTCCTGTTCCCCATTCGTGCAAAGGATTATGAATCTAGGATAGTGATCTATAAGTCTCCCCTAAATAAATAAACCCTTTATTATACATAATTCTGAACTAGCATGGGATTATTTTATATCTTCTGCCATCAACACTCTTCTTTCAACAAGGCCACACTTCCTAATCATGACCAAGCATTCAAATATATGAGCCCATGAGGGCCATTCTCATTCAAATCACCACACTAGAGCCTCACACATAATGACAAGTGTTCATGATTTTATTTTGAGACGTGTTCTCACCAAATCACCCAAGCCAGTCTTGGCTGTAGCACAAATAGGCCTTGAATTTCTAATCCTCTAATATTAGCTTGCCAAGCAGCTAGTATTGCAGGCTTGTGCCAACAAGCCTGGCTAAAATTAATACTAACTTTAATATACTTCTCAAAGAGCTGCACTATGATTGAGCACATGGGTTACCAAGTCTTGTATTTCAATAGTATATTTTCACATTGCCAGAAGGGTATAATGGGCATGCACATCTATAGACCTGAGAGGGTACCAGCACATTCTTCAGAGAGACAGAAAATGTGATGGTTAGATTTCATTGTCAACTAATATGTAGAATGATTTAGGAAGAGTCTTAGAGGACTTATCTAGCTTGGCTTGTGTTGGTCTGTAGGCATAATTGTAAGGGATTTTCTTAATTAGGTCAATTGAAGCTGGAAGATGCACCCTGAATACAGATGGCACCATTCTGTAGTCCAGGCCTTAAACTGAGTGAAAAGGGAGCTATAGCTGAGCTCTGGCAAGCATGTATGTGTTCATTCTTTCTCTCTTCTCTTGACCATAGACATTACTTGCTGCTTCATGTTCCTGCCACCTTGACTCTTCCCCAGTGATAGCAATCTGGAATTGTAAACTAAAATGTACATTTTCTCCTCTACATTGCTTTGTCAGATTTTTATTACACCAATAGAAACGAAACAGATGCAGACAATGAAGTTGATTATTCTTCACGGATAAGTACAATTGGCAAGAAAATGACAAGTACAGTAAATGACTCTGGATGTATGTACATCAGTTACCAGGTCAGAATCAGAGAACTGGGAGATGACAGAGCAAGATGCACAGTGGGAGGCAAATTAAAAAAAAACAGGATTATTAGGCTAGGCCAACAGAATGAGAAGAAGCTCTCAGCATTTCTGAAATGTGGAAACACCTAGTACAGAATTATAATAGCTCCTTGTCACTGCTGTCCTTCCATAGGTTGGACACTGATCTTGACCTTTTTGACTTGCAATTAATAGCTTCTTTTTCTTCCAATTAATGAAGCATGAATGTGGTTATTGGCTATGGATTTTTACTCAAATAGATAGCATAGTGGAACGTGGCAATCTACTCCAGGAATACTTATTCAATTTTATCACACACACACACACAAACACACACACACACACTCTCTCTCTCACACACACACAGTGGAGAATGTGAGTCTGGATTATGCAAGTTCAAAAAGAGCTATCAGACATCAGGATTCATATTGCTTTCCAATTTTATGTCTTCAAAACATCCAGCTCTGCACTTATCAAAATATCTATTGTGATAATTGATAATTGTTAATAGTCATGTTGATATGTGTGCCTATCCCTAGCTATTTATTACTACAGTCAGACCACAAGGCTTGATGTAAAACCTGGGAAGTACTTACAGCTCCTGGAATCAATATCCCAGCCTCTGCTAATGATTAATCATGAAGGACCAGGATGACATCCATCATTGTCCATATACAATGGCCAACCTCTAATGAGTACCAAAGAGACAGGAATTATTAGAGGGGAAGGTACTAGGTAACAAAAGCAAGATCTTACAAATGCTAAATGTGAACTGCCTCACTACTCTTAGACTCCTTTAAAAGGCATGTAGACTTTCTGATCTCACAAACCTAGGGATCCAGATTTCCTGGGTCTGAGTCAGGGCACATTAATGTCTATTCTTGCTGAGCAGCTAAGGTAGATATGAACAGCCCCTGTGAATAATCCTTGGATCATGTTTTGGAAGCACTGTACATAGAAGCATATGAAAAAGTAATAAGAGGAAGAGAAAGAACAAGAACAAGTAAATCTCTAAGAAAAGGAAAATAAGAATTTCACACAAAACCAATTATCATTTGATGAATGTAGATCTGAAATACAAGCACATAAGTATTTTAGCAATGGACTTGGCTTGCTCACTGGACCATCGAAGACAACACTAAACTAAGGACATTTGACACCATATTGTCAGTTCTGATGCATAAGCTGTGATATCCCCATCAACTCTTGGCATTTGGGCCTCTTACAGAATTCAATCTACTAAATATCCACCAAGATCTATTTGGGGTCAAAAAAGACCAGCAAATGACTCTGATGTTCTAGAACAGTCATTTCATTTTCAGCATTATGCAAGAACCTGCTCCAACCTCAGGTTGAATATTAAATGCAGAACGGTTTTAAAACTTTAATTTTATGTAAATGGATGTTTTGTCTACATGCTTGCCTCTACACCATATATGTCCCTGGTATTCACAGAGACCAAAACGGGATGCTGGATTCCCTGGAATTGGTGTTACAGACAATTGTGAGCCTCCATGTGGGTGCTAGGAACCAAACCTGGTTTGTCGGCAAGAGTACTCTTTACCTCTGAGACACCTCCCAAACCCTAAATAGGAACTTTTTTAAACTCAAAATTCTCCATATTAGCTTCTCAACCTACTCTGGCTTCTCCATTTGAATATGTAATTGAAAGTCTACTATTTGTGAAGTTACTGGTAAACAAAGAAATGATAATGCTTCATATTTATTTGGCACCAGCTGTAGTGTTACATTGTTTCTAAATGCATTATCATGTCTCTATGACAGTCTTAGAAAGTGGGTACTACTACTATTCCAATTTTACAACTCAGAGATGTGAAATGTTGGGGGCAAAGGATAAGGAGGTAGAACTTGAATTTGATTGCTTGGAAAAACATATGTCCTTAACTGTCAGTTACATCAGTATTATGGATCTCCTCTCTTTCTGGATAACATCAAATTATGGATCTGTGCTTTTCCAAAAAGGCCACAGATCAGCAAGACTGACATCACCTGGTAATTTCTTAAAATTTTAAGTCCTTAAGCTCTGCTTTAAATGGGGTGCAGATGTCACAGGGACACCTTGTTTCCACTAGTTTCTCAATACTTTTGATGCACACTGAACTTTGAGAAGTACTGAATGAGTGGACTAGACGTAGAATCCTATTTAGTCCTAGAAATTGATTCCAGGTCTTGACTGTAGCTACTCACTGTTACTCTCACCACAACTCCTCCATGAAAGAAGCTTGATGATGGGGAATATTTTCCCCGTGTTCCAGATTTTTCCTCATTAAAAGGAGATAAACAGAAGGGACAGTAGGACACAGGTGCTGTGAAGGAGAGATGAGAAAAACAGGGGTGGGGAGATGTGAGGGTGGGGTTTGGGAGATGGAAGTTACTTTTCTGAATGTGAGAAAGAAGGGAAATACTGCGAGAGTGGAAAGGAGGGGGGATAAAGAATCCTAAGAATAATTTTAACAGCCATAGGAAAAGATGCTTTGTTTACTAAAAAGCATATGTAATGTATTTAATTGAGTGTGTGTGTGTGTGCGCATGTGTGTGTACATGCGTGAATGCATGTGTGTGTGTGTAGATATATAAACATATTTAACCAATGGATGTGCTAAGACTCATCCCCAGATCCATACACTAACAGAAAATCCCAGTCCTAGCATGGGAAATCTGCCTTCGAGTTGTTCACCAGGGAAGCCTAAAATAGGCTACTTGCTGTTCCCCTTGATTGTCTCACAGAACTTGAGGGTAAGGTCCTACTAATGAAGACATACACTTTGTGCACTGTATGTGGAGGAAGTAAGCTGGAATTGACCTAGAAGCTTCCTCCTTGAGGACTAGCTCTCACAGCACCTAAAGTTGCTGTGAAAACTGCCAAGGGAGAAGAGCAATTAAAAGTCCTACCGGAATAAATTAAAAGTCCTACTGGATCACAGTAATGAGCACCAGAGTCCAATAGTCACACTTGTATTTTAGGAATAACCATCAACCCCTGAAATGGACTTGAGCCCTGTTCAACAGGAGAGAAATCCATGCCTGGCACTATAAATGTAGGGAGGCTGTGGCTGGTAAGGTCATGGGTTCTGGAAGGGAATCTGCTATCACATGTCTAAATCAGTACAATTATGTACATCTAGATATATATAAATATCTAGCCATGTATCTTCAGGTGTGTGTAGCTCTCACTGCTCATCCAAGAAGCTTTTATTTTCTTACAGAAACTGTCACAGAATTTCACAACTGGTCAAAATGCAGAGACCACTGAATCAACTCCCACAGCTAAGGCTCAGAGAACATTGTTGAAAATGGGACAGAAAGACAGTAAGATCCAAAGGACCAGGATATCTGTTGTGAGATAGTGTCCATGAAATCTTAACATGGTCATCTAAATAAGACTTGTACAATAACACCACAGTGACATTCCAAGGTATGTGGCAGAAATTTCACAATGTCCCACTCCTAGATGAAGACCTACATGCAATTAATAGCTATTAAAAAGAGGCAGAATCAGTATTTCCAGGGGAAGCTCCTTGATTATCTGCTCTCAAGTTATCCCTAAACACATGTACATACAGCAACACTAAAAGGACTCAGAAAACTGTATTTATACATTTATATATGTGTGTATATATAATGAATTTAAGGGGGACAGAGGAGGAGTTGGAGGGGAGACAATGGGGCAGAAGCGATATACAGTACTCATGTGTGAAATTCTGAAAAAGTAATAATAAAATGAGTGTTTAAAAATTAGGCAAATAGAAACATTACAATGTTCTCTTCCATAAATATAGTAAGAGTTGATAAATATTTCCCTGGTTAACAACTCCAGCTATCATCTGACTATTCCTTTACTAATTAATCATTTCATCCACTTACTTTTTTTTTAAACCACTGTACTGATTTAGTTTTTATTGCCAACTTGATAAAAACCTAGGCCTGGGAAAAGGGAACCTCAATTAAAGAGCTGACAACTTGATCAAATTTGCCAATTACCTTGTATATGGGGATTTTTTTGGATTATTGATTAACATAGGAGGGCCCATCCCACTATGGGCAGAACCATTCCTCAAGCAGAATGTCCTGGGCACTAAAATAAAAGGCAAATGGATGATCTAGAAAACATCACATTGAGTGAGGTAACCCAGACCCAGAAAGACAATTAT
>LOJH01026890.1:0-18238 GCA_001685095.1 Ellobius talpinus
ATGGTATGTACTCACACATAAGCAGATTCTAGCCATAAACAAAGGACATTGAGCCTATAATTTCCTTGTTTTTTAAATGGTAATTTGAAAATTAAGAATGGGAAAAATGGAGGTAGAAAAAGGAAGATGGAAACCCTAAGTTTTTAGTTTCCTAGCCAAGTGATAAGCTGCTAGAAGAGCTGAAAGTTAATGTCACAGAGACAAGGGCACATTTTTAAGCACAGAGCTAAACCCACTGCTGTCTTATGCCAACGATTAGGTAACTAAGGCTGTTCACAATAATAGCTATCCACCTTGGGAATGGATACAATGCCTGCTTTTCAGTGGCAATGTCCCCATGTGAAGGGAATCCTGGGCATTACCTTTAGGCAACAATGCTGGCCAGTGTTTAAATTAATGTATTTTCTTCAAAATGCTTTTTAACCTTTTCACGTTAACACTGTGTAAAGTCCTAATATATCACTCAGTCACTAGTCTAATCAAGGTAAGCCATTGGGCACCAGCATGTTAGTTGGCCTTTTGTGTCATCTTGGGTGACTCCACCTGTTTTATTAAACAGGGCTTTGAAGATGAGGACAAATATATCCCTGCATTCTACCAAAAGAATTGCTTGAAATTGCAGACTGCTTGCTAGTATCTTTATAGTGCTCATTTTGGACCAAGAGAAATGGCTCTGTGGTTGTGAACTAAATCAGGTAGGTGAACCCGACCCTCAAGCTCAAATACTAACGCATATTAGGAAGTAGCATGCCAAGAGATAGCAAAACCTACAGTATTGTATGGTACTATCTTGTGGATGAAACGTTAAAACTGGGAGCTTGAGGGATAGCTTGGCATGTAATAGCATTTGCTGCTCTTGCCTCAGATCCAAATTTGGTTTCTTACATTAGGTGGCTCCTGACTCCCTGTAGTTCTAGCAACACAGGATCTGACATCTTCTTCCAGCTTCTATGGGCACCTATGTACACAAGTGCATATGATCATGCAGGCAATACAGATAAATAAAAAATTAATAATGAAAACAAAACATGTTAACGGGGTATAGTATAAAAATCTTGTTTATGTTAAATGTATCTAATCCTATCAATAGTAGACTGGAAAACTCACATACAGTTTTATTTAACCAGTCTATTTCCCAGAGTAACAACTCACAAAAAGAGGCTGGTAGTAATGTTTTAGAAAAGTTTAACAATGTGTCCTAACTAGCAATGATTTTTAGAGAAGTATTCACAATACTTTTTAGTAACTATGATGAAGCATCGTTTTATTTTATTCACTTTGAGATAAAAATCATTCAAATGGGTCTTGTGTCTTCTATGGAGAAAAACTGAAGGAGAAAAAGACATTTTTAAAGCAAGATAAATGACATACAGTACAATAAGTTCAACAATACTTCCGGACAGGTGTTATAGGTCTAGACGGCAGAATGTTGGGCGAGTCTTTGATGAAGTAGTGGAGTCTTCCTGAGGGAAGAAGAATTCATCTAAAAATGTATAAGGATAAGCAAGTGGAGCTAAAAGGAACAGGATCTATAATTGGGGGAAAGGTGAAGAGGGTAGAAAAATCCCTGAGAAATAATTTAGCAAGGATTATGAGAAGAACCCAAGTGAGCAGGCATAGTGATCTTCTTATCACTAGTCACTGAAAAGAGGGTAAGAACACTTTATATATATATATATATATATATGTGTGTGTGTGTGTGTGTGTGTGTGTGTNTATATATATATATATATATATATATGTGTGTGTGTGTGTGTGTGTGTGTGTGTAGAGAATAATGGAAGAGAGGAAACAAGGTCACGGGTAAGAGCTAGAGGACGTAAAGTCGACTGCTGGGCAGGAGGCAGATCATGAACTTCATTGTGAGCCTTATCAGAGTGTCTGGGAGATCTCTGAATGCACGATGGTAATGAGCTGGATGGGCCATGAGTGAAAGTTATTAATAGTCTGTTGAAGTGGGAGTAGAGAGATGGCTCTGTGGTTAAAATCAAGGACCGCTCTTGCAGAGGATCTGAGTTCGATTCTCAACATCTACCTTGGGAAGTTCACAACCACCTCCAGCTATTGGAGCTATTGGAGCCAGTGCTTGTGGATCAGGTCTCTGTGGATACCTGGACACTTGTGTAGATATTCACTCATAGACATATACTTCCAAAATTATTTCTTTTATTTTGGGGGGTTTATAATACAATGACAGCATGTCCCCCTTCTCTTTCATCCTTCTAAACCTTTCCATATACATCTTCTTCTCTTTCAATTCATAGCCTCTCTTTTCATTAATTATATTTCAAAATGCTTAAATACAACCCTCTTAGGATATATAATGTTGTTCATATGTGCATGTTTTCAGAGTTGACTATTTGGTATTTCAGGTTGATCAATTGGAATGCCCCTCTCTAGGGAAGACTTTCTCCTACTCTCAGCACTCCTTTATTGACTGTAGACTGTGTGTTTGTGTGTGTGTGCGTGTGTGCGTGTGTGCGTGTGTGTGTGTAGGGTTGAGGCCTTGCCATCTTTCCCCTCTTTGGCATATCTATTGTTGTCCTTGTTCAGCTTTTGTTTAGTCAGTCATGTTGGTGAGACTTTCTGGTTTTACCTTCTGCCATTTCTAGATCTCACAGCAAACCCCCTGTTTATCTGGCTCTTACTATCTTTCCACCATTTTTCCTATAATGACCCCTGAGCCTTAGGTGCAGGAGCCATGTTGTAGAGGTAGCAATAGAGCCTGTTTAAACTCTGTATTTTGACTGGTTGTGGTTGGTTTTCCATAATATTTCTGTCTGTTGCAGAGAGATGTTTCCTTGATGAGGGGTGAGTATAAAAAATACTTGAGATGTAGTTAAAGATAGTGGTGGTTTAGTAAGGGAGCAGTGTGGGATCTCCTCTAAGGTCCATGGCTTCAGCAGCTCTGGTAGCTGGCTAGGTTTCCAGTGCCAAGCATGATTTCCTCCTGTTGAATATGGTTGTAAGTTCAGTTATAGAGCTGTGGTCACCATCAAACTCTACCTGTAGGGGTTATGATGATGTTCTGGTGTTGGTGGGGTTCAAACGCATCACAGTTAGATAGGACTGTTGATTGCCTTTCTCCTTTAGAAGCTTGCATGACATCTGTTACCATGAAGGGAATTGAAGTAATTAAAGTATATTTGAAGAAGTTTTCAAGGACTGAACTAGTTTGGTTGCTGAAGGGCTGAACTGTAAAAATACACTGACAGCTTGCTGTGGTGTTTTGACCCCTACAGGACCTGGTAATTAGTTACATGCAGAGTGTAAGGTAGAAGATGGGGCTAGATAAGATGTGCAGACCAGTGACATGGCTGAAGGAAAAACAGGTTTTGAGAGGAAACGAGAATTCCTGGTTTTACTTGGTTTCTAATTTCTGGTACTTCATAGGTCTCCAGTCTCAGATGAAGATTGAGAGTCAGAACTTAATGGAGTTTTCCTTCATGGAATGACTGTAGTACTTCAGTGTATAAGATCCACTGGTACCCAGGGATTCATAGCTATTGTTAGTACAGACTTGCAGAATATAAAGCATACACTAAGAACACCAGAAAAGCAAAGGTCAGGGAGAGGAAGTGAACTTTGCCCCATAGTGTACTCAGTATTTACATTTTTATCTTTAAGAAAAGCATGAAAATAGAAACAAAAAAGATTTTTTTGTCTTTCAGACCATATTTAGTAGAGTATCTTGTAATGTTATCTCATAGATATTTTGATAAATAAAACTTTCCTGAAGAACAGAACACAAAACAATCATACAAGTCAGCTATCCAGGTCAGGCAGTGGTGGCACACACCTTTAATCCCAGCAGTCACAGTAGGTAGTCATAGAGGCTGGGCAGTGGTTGTGGTCACTTTTACTCCCAGCACTAGAGAGGAATATAAGGCAGGATGAGATGGGAACTTGCTCTTTTTCAGTCTGAATATTTTCTTGAGGTAAGAGCTCTCTATTGGTTTGACAGCTTTTGTTTTTATGATCTTTAGGTTGAACCCCAATATCTGTCTCTGTTTTTTTTATTAATTATGCTACAGTATCTCATTAACAAAGAGTGTGCAGTGTGAATGGTGTTGACATCCATGAGGACTGTCTCTTGGGATCTTCAAATCTCTGTTATTTCAGTCCAAACAAATTGTATGAGGCATAGGTTCATGTTTCGTATACAAGATACTTTCAAAATATAAAAAAATACAAGCTTCCAAGTATAAAGGCTTCAGATAAGATCTGGTTTAAGACTTCTCTCCCTCCAAAGTGCAGGTCCCTGCATCATAGAGCTATTAAATAGATGTCAAAACAATATTTGCCTTCACCTTTCCTTTGAATTTGCTTATGAATGCAGTTTCTTCTCTTTTTAGTCTTTTAAGATTAAATGGTTGTTCTTATTAATGGTTGTTATCAGAGTCAAAACTGTACATATAAAAGGTACATAGTAAATATTGCAGATGATTTAAGGTCTTCATTATGATTCAACCTTACTGTTTTGCAAGGAGGAGGAAGCCTTGTACAACACTTATGGAAATGAATGTGACTGCTTCAGTAAAACTTTATTGTCAATATAAGGCACGGATAGTACTTTACATATTCCCTGGTTAAGTAAAATTTAAAGTCACTGTCTTATTTCTAAATGCCTCCATTTAAATGAATATAAGGCTATTTAGAGAGCTGTCATTGTACGTAGTTGGCAAGCATCAGTGAAATTTATACATCAAAAATTAGGTTAGGAAAAAAATTGAAATCCTTTGATTTCTCTTTGATGGATTGTCACAAAAAGAAAGCAGCAGCCTAGATCATCTACCAAGAGGAATAACATAAAAGACCAACGAAATGCCAGAAACTGGATCCTAGAGGGAATGGAAGCTAAGAAATTGTTTAAAGGGTTCTTGAAAAGCAAGGCTCGCTTGGGAGGTGAACCGGTTCAAAGGACACATTAAGTCGCCTCGTGTGAGAACAAACGATCTTCTGAGACTTGACTCCAGCTTTTCTGATACACGACACTCATGGTCTCTGTAGTCAAAAGGATCTGCGCATGATCAGCGTGGGGTTAGGGCTCACGCTGGAAAGAATGGTGAGCTATCATCAAAGCGTGAAGATGAAGTCTGAGAAAGCCAAAAAGACTTTCATCACAGCGCTCTTTTTTGGCTTTAATTTAAAATATGTTTATTTATATTTTTGTGTATGTGTCTGTGTGGATGATGTGGGGGGGTACATGTGTGGAGGTCAGACAACATGTTGAAAGAGCTGTTTATTTGCTTTTCACCACATGGGTCCTAAGGGTTGAATCCAGGTCATCAGGTTTAACAGTGAGCACCTTTTTGCTTGCCCATGTTACTCATTTATCTGTGTAATTTTATAGTATTTTCTTATCTTGATTTGACCACTTTGTAAATTTTTTTTGTTAAAAATCAGTTGGTGTTTTAAAAGGGTTTTGAGATTATGACACTGGACATGAAGGAAGAAAATATCACCCAGCATGGGCTATGCCACCCCCAAGGGGTTTTAGGCACCACCACCACCAAACATTTTTGCCATTCCCATTAAACATGCACAGTTGTCAGCAGGTGTCTGTTACTAGCAAGTCACTGAGAATCTGGATGGAGTAGTCATCTTCTCACCATTACTGGCAAGCATGATAGAAGGAAAAGACACAATGTAAGCAGTTAAATGCTTGTCTTTGGAGTAGCTCAATTTTATTTTTTATCATTTGAAAGCCTGAACTAGTTACCACTCATTCACACTGGCCAAGGATATTCCCAACTGGATGAGATAACATCCAGGTACCTGAAAGGTATATGAAGAATACTCAGACTGATAGAGCATTAAGGAGTATAACACAGACTTTTTAATGATTGTGTGAGTAGTTATTTTATTGATTTATTAATATATTTTTCAACATGGTAAAAGAACAGGCTACTAGTATTTTTGTTCAATGCATTCTTTAGTCATGTAAAAAACAGTGCCTCACAAACTGAGGACCATAATATATTTGTGAAGGATGTGATGTTATCTCTGATGTAAGATCACATGAGATAAACGGGCATGTCTTGTTTCTGAGATCTTCAGGAATGAGATTTCCATGTGTTATTCTTGAAATATATTAGAAGTTAGAAGGAACTGAAGATGATTTGTTTAGTGGCAGGCACATTTTCCAGAGTAGCACCAGAGACAGTAAAAATATGACACCAGAGACCGTAAAAATGTAATAGTCACCATGGGCTTTACCCTCTTGGTTACATTAACTTAGCTAGTTCTGAAAAAATAAACAATCCCAAAAATCTTGACTGTTTTCAAACAAAAGAATTTGACTTATTTCACTTCATTTTATAACTCAGTCATCAGGGCTGTGGAGAAAGGAGAACAGTTCCATTGGCCACTGACGACAGAAACTAATGAGTGCTGTCCTCTCTGGGAAACTGTTGATCACCTTGACTGAGATAGCTGAAGGCTCAGCTTTACTCTTTATGACTTGGCCTGGAAAATGATAGATAGCACTACTACCTATAGATTACTGTGTAGAACAAATTCCATATTATTACATAAACTACAGATCATTGTATAGGGCAAATTGTGTTATCACTTAATGCGAGAGATCTGAATGACATAAGAGATCACGCTGAAAGTTTAATAACTATTGGTGAACATCGTTTGCCCACACCCATATCTGTGATCAAATCATTTAAAAGCTTAGCCATTTGTTAATAGATATACCAAAGAACCCTTTTGCAGCTGTTGAGATTTTACTTTTGGTTATAAAATTCTTTAGCTAGAAAAAGCAGACCAAGATGATAAGGAACAGTTATCCAATCATGGTTTGCTAAAAGTGTCAGAGGAACTGTTTGCTAATTACATAGTAAAAACAGTAAAGGAAGAGAGTGGTCGGAGTTTAGAGTGATGCCTGGGCCAAGAAATCCTGTCTACCAAATTCAAATCACTGCTGCCATGACAAAGAACGAGGGAGGATCTATTAAGCTACCACTAGTGGAAATACCATAAATTGACGTCAATGGTGTCTTCTATATTGAATATGGCAATGAAAAAGAAAAAAGAATCATTCTATGCCAATGTCACACACAATGGATGTGCGTTTTAAAATATTTTGCTTTTTGCCTTGTAAATCTCTCCCCTCTGCATACCCTAGAGCTTTTGAACTGACAGTGTCCGATGAGTATGGACAGTTTGCATATAGACGGACACCTGCTTCAGGACTTCCACATTGATTGCTCCTAGCAGACCAGGTAGAATACATTTTTGTATTTTATAAACATTAGCATTCACAAAAAGAAAGGGGGAAATCAAGGGTTTCTCTTAGGGATTTAGTTTTTTTGTGTGAAATATTAATCTCATTCTTTTATTTGTTTGTAGATGGGTTCTCATGGAATATTGGGTCATTTTAGGTTAGGGTGAGGAAACTGATGTTTATTGAGCTGTCCACATATCTGCTGAAGGAAATTCACATCTATAAATAAACAAGCTTATTTTTCTATGGTGTCAGAGAGATGATAAGACTTTTATAGAAAAATATTTCTACCAGCTGACATGTCGTGACTGTTAGTCTAATGTCCCTTCCACATCTACTTATTAACCTGTGCTTCTGCTTTGACAAATCAAAGTGGATATTATACAGGTTTTTTTTTACCTCTTAAGAACTACCTTCAACAACAAAAGCAGATTTTCCATTCATGTGTGTATCTCGTGATCTCTTTCAATGTCGTGAACAAAGACCTAGAATATTAATCCAAAGACAAACATAACATAACATAATGTGCCTTAGTATTTGGACAGTTTCAGTATTTATTTTCCAGGTTTTAATAGTGTCTTAGTTAGGTTTTTAATGTATGAAGAGACATCATGACCATGACAATTCTTATGAAAGGAAGCATTTAATTGGCAGTGGCTTATGGTTCAGAGGTTTAGTCCATTATCGTCTTGATAATGATATTGTCATAGTGGCAAGCAGGCAGATATGGTGTGGGAGAGGCAGCTGAGAGTTCTACGTGTTGATCCACAGGCAGCAGGACGAGCAAGTTAGCCACTGGGCCTAGCCTTAGCTTCTGAAACCTCAAAGTCCATCCACGCTATGATATCCTTCCTTTCTTCAACAAGGCCATACCTGTAATAATACCACTCCATACGAGTCTCAGGGTAATTTTTATTCAAACCACCATAAATAATAATTGTTATCAGTTTAAAGGCAAGTGAATTGAGAACACAAGTTGTCTCCTTTCTAATTTTTTTTGACTTGATAAAGGATGGTCCCCCTGAATAGGTCACCATGATGTCAACTGTTCTGCTCTTCCTTGCCTCCTACCACAGTTGACTGAGACCTATGAAACTATGAGACAAGGAAATCTTTTCCCCTTTATTTCCTCAAGTATTTGGTTACAATGTCACAAAGAAAATGCTACAAGCCTTCAACTTTCATACACTCACAGCCCAGTCTGTCCTTCTAATATCAAATTAGTCACACAGTCAAAGCAGTTAGTTTTAGTTGTGTGGATGCATTATTGCATTGTTCTTTGGCAATCCCAACCATGTCTTCCTTCTTTAGTGTTCTTCTGAAAAACCAGATTTGTGAGAAAAGTGATAAACTATATTTTCACATTCCCGTTCTGTATAAAACTCAAGCTTTGGCATATTGTCATGTTTCCTTAATAAATAATAAATGCTACAAGTCACAAACTGTCATAACTCCCATTCCTCCCTTGCTTTTCTTGGAACAACTGTCATCATAGGATTGTTATTTTTCTCTCCATTAAAAGCCCTCTGGTATATATACATATATTATGTCTATAACTCAGGTGCTATATATCTGCTATCTGCTAATTTTAGAAATGGTGTGATGTCTTCCTTAACTTATTCATTCTTATGTATTATAATCATAATTCTTAAAAATCATGCTACTATGTTTAACCATCAAAATTTAATTTTAATTAAATATACCAAAAGGTAGTCTTGCATGTAAATTAATCTTTATCCACCACTATGTTTAACCATCAAAATTTAATTTTATTTAAATATACCAAAAGGTAGACTGGCATGTAAATTAATCTTTATCAACTTTTTGAGTAAAATAGTGTATCATCAGTGCTTTTATTAATAAGACTAAGCCTTTTCTTTTGACCATTGATATTGCACCTGAATGTTTAGTAACTTCCTGTTTTTCTAAAGAATAAGCATTAATACCCAGAGGCTTGAGGAAATGGGAATATTCTAGATGCATGGAGATGTAGGTGGTTATTTGGTCAGTACTCACTTTACAGAATGAGAATGGTAGAGGAAGAGAGAGAGGAAGATGGAAAAGTCCATGCTAGAAATCTTTGACATCATCTTTGTAGATGGAATTTTACTAATGGACTCTGATAGGGCAGTGTCTCTGTCAGAGAATCATTTTAAAGGATGCTTTGGAGGTTAAGGAATTAGGAAGGGGAGGATGCAGAGTAGGAAATCAATTTAGAAAACTACTGTTGTGGACCAGACCAGAAATGCTAATGATCTGAAGTAAGCAGAGGGAATGGCAACAAAGGAAGAGTGACTGTAATTACAATTTAGTTGATAAATTGAATTTCAGTGATTTGAATTGGATTGTGAGCACAATATAAATGTTAATGTTATTTGCTTAACGTATACCACTAATATTGTTATTTTCTTTACTAAACTCAAAATTTAAGCAGTCAGACTCCTTTAAATATCGCCCTGTATTTTCCACTATATTGTCAGCATAGCAAGTAAAAAAGCATACAATGAATAAACACAGCAGCAACCTTTACAACAGCACCTGCATTTATAGTGTGGAAGTTTCTTGCAAGTAAATTCTACTCTTTTGACTCCTGCCTTCAGTCACTCACATTTTCCCATCTCCTACATAGAATTCAAGCAACACATTCTTTTATTTTATCTCCTGCTGTGATGCTGACTCAATCCGGAAGGTCTAGCAAATGCCTTCTCTAATCTGATGTGATCTTTTCTTGTTTATGACCTGCTCCTGTTCTAAGTGGGCGAGTCCCTATGTACCTCATTTGACTAAGGCCTACCCATTTATAGCCACTGTTTGAGGACTGACCCTTCTTCTGAATGACTCATTCATAACTCTCCAACAGGAAGCTCAGTAGTGACAAGCACCCAGGAGTGAACGGCTCAGATGCCCAAATTCCCCTCTTCTCTAGACATAGGAATGTGTTTCTTTGGAACACTGTGCTCTTCCAACCTTCTCTGAAGAAACTAAATACCTGTGCCTTCGAAATTCTTCTAAGACTGAACAATACATTTCTCAGAAAGACACTTTTCTAGGGGAGGCAAAAATTTTCTTTATACAGGTGAGAATTTGAGTAACTTTGTTTTGTTTGTTGTTGCCACCATTAATAAATTCTTTCTCATCCTCTGTAGTTAATGCTGGTAGTCCTTGTAAGTTTCAAATACAGCTTAGTTAAATTTCACTCTAATCTTTCCTGGGGAGTGCTTTCTTCCAAATTTGTGTTAGAAAGCAATATAAATTGCATGTGTATATCCCAGCAGTCACTTGAAGTTTATCTTCTACACCTAGTAAGTATAGAAAATAAAGACTTATGAATGCTTTGCAGGTTACAAAACGATCATTGTCTTGGTATTAGGAATAGAAGTAGAAAATAACTAGTTATTAGACCCAAGATACATACTTTTCCCCCCTGCATTCTGTATTAGTTTCCAATCTTTTGATACAAGTTACAACATAGAATCCTCTAAGTATCACACTTATAATCTCCTTTCTTAGGCTGTCTCAATTCCTCTTGGGTTTATGGCCATGGTAAGTGTGGTCTTAAAAGTGGAATGGGTTTCTGTGAAGAAAAGTGGGTCATATGGTTGTCTGCGCAGATTGGGGGGAAAATCACTAGCTTCATGGGCTCTTTTGAAGGGTGCTGTTTTAAAATAAAGATTAGTCAAGGTTGACAGTACTGTTACCAGGCCAACTACTTCAAGATACCATGAAATTTAAAACTATTCAGTGCTCATGGCAAAATTCTGGGCTTTTGATGTTGGGACAGGAGCAGACATTTTATTGGAAAGGGAAGGAAAAATAGAGACTAAAATGTTGGACGATTGGGAGGGCAAGGATAGGCTGACTTTGCTTTAATAAGAAAATTCTTTGCCCTTTCAAGTTGTAGAAATATCAAAGAGGTGAAAAAGGCACTTCCAAGGTGAGCAGAGCATCAGCCCAGAGGCCACTTACAAGACCCCAGTGTCTGAAACATGATGTTAGGGAAATTTTCACAAGTGAAGAGTGGAAGATAGCATGTGAAGAGACCTTAGTCTGCTCTTTGATAATCTTGGTCAGCACTCATCACCCAGGCTTTTCATTTACACCTCTTCCTTCTTGTCTGACTGGGTTCTTTGAAATCTGTGGTACCACATCACATAAACTGTTACCTGTACATTTTCAGTCTTGCATGTCTAAAAATCAAGCGTTATAGAAGATAAATCAATCAAGATATGTATATATATATATATATCTCCCATACACTGCCTCGCTGAAAACTCAGCATCAATTATTTTATATCATCAATGGTTATTGTTGAGTTTTTACAATTTTTTTTTGCTAGAATAGTTATAGAAAGGAAAATATTTGATCATTAACTCTTTATTTGCCACCAGGTAGAGTTTCTCACAGTGAAGCACTTATTTTCCAGGTTTGAGGGGAAAAGAATGGGTTGACTTGCAAGGCTTATTTTGGCATATCTGTGTGAAATCATAGATTTTCAGTGTATTTGATGTGTTTCAGTCTGTTGTAGTTAATATTCCTTTCAGTGTCCAAATGGTTCTATCTTTAGCTAAGGAAGGTCTCCAGCATATGTTCTTAGCCCATTCCAGCCAACTCTCCCAACACTATTTCTATGCTTTTTATTATATACTGAGATTATATTAGATGATCCTGTACATTTCTTCCTTTGGTCTTAGAGTCATTTCACTAAGGAGAATAAAAGGATGCCGTTGTAGAGAAGGCTACATCTATCTTAGCAGGGTTACCACTCCTACTGTATTGTTAGGGTCTATATTTTGCCAGTGGACCAATAGGATGAAAATATATCATGAGTTCATTTCAAAATACTCATTTGAGTTTTTTAGGGTTGATGACTATTTTTGCACTTTATATCTGTGATGCTTTTTCTCATTTATTGAAAATTTTTATTCCCGATAATTTATTCACTCTATCAACCTAAGTGTCTATATTTGTAATTTCAGAAGAATAACGCCAAAAGTCTCATATACAACAGCTATTGAGATAATTCTCCTAATGTTTATTTTGCGTTTCTTTTCTTTTTAACGATTTGTTTTGTTTTTAATTTTGTATATGTATCTGTGTCTGTGTTTGGGTATGTGTACTTAAATGTAAGTATCTTCAGAGGCCAGAAGAGGGTGCTGGGTCCCTGGAGCTGTACTTATAGGTGATTATGAACCATTCAACCTATGTACTGGGAACTGAATGTGGGTCCTTTGCAAGAGAAGCAAGCTCTTTTAACTGTGGAGCTGTCAATCTATTCTCTTGTTTTGTATTTCTAGAACATCTTATTGGTCAGAAAGACATTACCTGATTAAAAATTAAAAAGTCTTGGATTGCCTCAGCCACAAACTTTGTGTTGATAGTAAGCCTTGGTGATAGGAATCTTGAATGGCAGTTGGTTGTGAAGGAAAAAAAGGAAAACTAAGCTTGGAAGCAAGACTCTTAAACTTAAAATTTAAGGACCTGTGTTTAATTCTTGAGATGCCCCTGATTACTTTTTCACTCATTTGAAATTTGATTAGTTGCCTTCTTTCAGCTGCTCCATAACTGTATGATGATGATGGAATGAAATGACATCAATGAATGATATGACAGACACCTGTCCATAGTAATTACTAATCACATAGTTTAAAAAGATAAAATGATAAAAACTGGGAAAGAATCTGGGAATTTTTCAATGTCCTTGGATAAGAGTAGGCAATAGGATATTTCTGTCTGGTGATTTTAAGACAGCTACCACTCCTAATACCATGATGTACTCTATTGTATTGCAGTAGGCCAAAGCGTACTTGTGAAATAATCTTTACTATATCCACAATGACATGCTAAGTGCTCTGGATGCTTTGATAATTATCTAATTATTTTCACAAAACTTGATAATAAAGGGACTCTTACCCTTGTTAGACAAATGAATAAATGAGGTTAAGAAAGAATTAATAATTATTCATGAGTCAAAGTTATATACCTACAGCTCTCAGTATTTTGATATACTGACACAGTCATACATAATCATAATTTTAGTGTCTGTGTGTGGGTTGGGGGTGGGAGTGAGCAGGTGAGTATATTTGGGTGAGTGGGTTTGTGTGATGCCAAAATACAGCCTACGTACCAAGAGAAGTTCCATTGTATGATTATATAGTCTCATTTGCACAGAATAGTGCTGGTGTACACTTTATGTCCTGATACAATCACTGCTGGCACCAATTCCCTTTGAAGTCCCCTACTTTTGCTTCCTAACAGTCTTCAGGAAACCTCTTGGGTTCTTTAATGTCATAGTTTCTTAACATGCTTTATGGGAAAGCCTTCTTTCTAAATTAAAGAAAAACAATTGAAAAAATACACCATCTTGGCGGAAACATGTCTCAGTAGTTTTGTAGTCATGGTGAGTTCAGCCTGGACTTCTAGAGAAGATAGAAAACAGGCTGGTCTCCCTGCTGCCTCCCATGTTTTAAGTCTATATATTCCCAGAACTTGCATTAGATCCTGCCAAAAACTGTCACTTGGGTAATGTTTCAAGTAAATAAATGATCCTTAGTTGGTCTGTTGCCACTAAGATGGAAGTGGAGAAGGCTAGTTAACAAGAGAAAGCTGAAAACTGAGGGCTCAGTTTAAATGTTGATTTTCATTTTATGTCACCATTTTGTTTCTTAAGAAAATATAACCAACTAGAAAACAAGTACAACTCTTGAAACTCATTTTCTGTGTCTGGTGTTTAACAGAAAATTCAAGGTCAGGTAAAATGGTCTTCTGAATGAAGTTCCTGATTGGTTTTATTTTATTTATCTTCTTATTGGTGGCAGTCCTGTAAGGATTCAGTCTTGCATTTAGCACCAGAGATGTCATTCTCTTTAGAGCAATTTATGGGTCGCAAAGCCTCTGGGAATCACATGTTGGATACCCTGCATAACTAATGAAATTCTGCATATCAGATATTTGCTTTGTAACTCATAACAGTAGCAAATTTTAGTTATGAAGTAATTTATGGTTGGGGATCACCACAACATGAGGAACTTTATTAAAGGGTTGCAACTTTAGGAAGGTTGAGAACCACTGATTTAGAGAGTCATTATGGAAGCTGAAGTAAAATAATTTTAGATGTAGCTGTGACCAGGAAAAATCTAATAGAAATAAAAGTGCCCACCAGGTATTAGTGAAAGAGCCCTGAGAGTGCAAAACCCACAATAGTCTCAGAATATGTCAACTTGGAAAAATGTATTAATTCTCTTTTTATATAAGGTAAAATCGGAATCAATGAGATAAAAATGTTAATAAGTTTAGTAAAATTCTTTTCTAGAGTCATTTTAAGTATTGTCTGTCATACAAAATCTAGCTGAAGATTCAAGGAAGAAAACATGAATAACATTGTCAGTGGGTGGGGGGTGCTCAAGAGGACAGAGATTGATACTGTGTAAGCATTGCTTGGGCAATAAGATGGCCAATTATTGGATTTATCCAACTTCTTAGAATTTAGACTAAGTTAATTTTTTTTTAAATTTAAGTCTTTGAAATCATATGACTGGGGGAAATTTAGTTCACTTTTACTCTCCATGCAGAATAGAGATTAAATTCATCAGAGTTGAGCCAAATAAATTAAAACTAAAGCGTTTAATTTAGAAAACTCAGAAATTTCTTCAGGCTGAAATTGTTAATTTAAACAAGTCTATTAGATTCTGTTAGAATTAATAGGATACTGAATAAAACCAAAATTATCCTTTGGGGGGCAATTAAATGAAAGACAAAAAATTATCCTTTGGGGGGCAATTAAATGAAAGACAAAAAAAGCATGATTTCATAAGTATGTATGTGTATACATTTACACACATACACACACACATTCACACACATATACAATCCCTAGAAGGTAAGAATTGTCTTACAGAAAGTGTAAAGATTTATGATGGTGGTGATCTATGGATACAAGAAGCTTAAAATAAAGCCTAGAACATGCTGTAGTTGTATTGGAAGCTAGCTTCTTTAGTTCCATAGTAACCAAATGGATCCATTCATTCAGTAGTTCTTTAATTACATTTTTAAGATAACTTAAAATGGGCTCTGTGTTCTTCTAAGTTTTCACAATAGCCTCTGTAGTACCAAATATACATGGAAAAATATTTCTTCTCAAAAGCTAAAAACTGGACTCTAGAACATGAAGGGCCAACGAGAGTCAGTGACTGCAAACTGGGTGAGTCTGAACCAGGAGAACTGTTGTTGCCTTTGAGGAATGGAAGTCAGTCATGCTCCTCACAGGTGAACAGTCTTTAAAATCTCATTTTTTAAATAGTAAGTGAATGGTGTTCACAGACCCTGTAAGTGTAAGCCTTTGAATCTGCATTGAATCTGGGCTACCGGAAACCAAGCCCTTTCCTCAGGGCTTAAGCTCCACAACTGTTCAGAACAGATCGTAAAATCTGCCTTACACGACTATTGTAAGAATTAGAGAAAAGAAAGCCCAAAGGGCCTGGTGTGAAGTAGGCACTCATAAGTTTTGTCATTATTTTCACTTACGGTCAATGTTGGTTGATATTTTTACATAACTTTAGTACAGAACTTGATGAATGGAATTGTTATAGCTCATTCAGGTGACTGCATCATGAACTAAATGGCTTATTAGCAACAACAGATTTGTTTCCTAAGGTTCTCAAAGTTGGGAAGATTAAAAAGGATCATCATAAGATAAGGACCTGCTAAGGGTCTGGCAAGGATTTTAGGAACATGTTTCAGCCTCTTACTGTAGCCTCAAGTGGTGGAAGGGAGCAGGAGACTTTTCCCAGTTAGTAAGGGCACTAATCTTCTTCATAAGAGAGCTACCATCCAGATCTTAGTCCCTTTTAAAAGCTCCACCAGAAAATAAACATTTTTACTTTGAGGCGATTCCAACATGTTAGTTTTGATTGGGATTCAGCACAAAAATCCATAGCACAGTGTGGAAATATATATATATATATATTCATTTGAAAGGGCTTTCTGATTGTTCAAACAAGACCAAGCATAGGACTGTAATATCAGTCAGAATGCCTTACAATTTCTTTGTAGGGGATATTTATAAACTTTCTTTACATATAATATGCTATCTAGGTTTTCTGGGCTTTTCTGGGGGGGGTTTCATCCTGTTCTACTTAAGAATAAAATATTATTCTCTGTATTTCCTACTGGCTCCCCAAAAGAAGCAATCATTTTAATTATTGATTATTTATGGTTTAATCGGAAGCCATTTTGTTCTGGCCCACAGGAATAAAACAGCCACACATGCAGTGCATGTGAAGCAGCTCATGAATGCACATCTATCTGGGAAAATATGGAACTTCAGATGCAAATGTGCATTTCGAACCTGGCAAGTTGCCAAGCTCCTGACACAACACGTTGCATGCACTGTTTCAACTTACTATTATAGTGGGTCTTGTGGGTGGGTCTTCAGCTAGAGGCAAAGGAACCCTACAGAGTCTTGTGACTAAAAGGAAATAATTTATCAGCTTGCCTGAAGCCAACTACATGTTTAAAGACTAGCTCCTACTTCTATTTTGTCTTCAAAAAGCTTACTTTGGCTCTTATTTATCTTGCCTTAATCAGAGTTGATTGATTATGAAAAAGCGTTCATATGAAATATCTTTATTGTGTGCATGTGTGCTGCCTAAAACAAACAAGTGAATGGTGTTTTTAATTGAAGTGTAAGCACATGACTTGACAGAACATTAATCACATAATATTATTTATCTCTTTAGATGCACAAAGAAGATACCTTAACATGCCTGTGTCCTTGTATTTCAGTTAGAAGAATCCCACTGTGGAAGGACTCCTGGCAGGAATGCAGGCATTTAAGTTTGCTTTTGATTAGAAACGGGACAATTCCATTGTTCTTTCTTAGTGTAGATGGAAGGTTGTGACCAAACAACTTAAATAACTGTAAGCAAAATATTGTTTAAATGGGGTTTTGAATATTGTGTAAATTCTTGGGACTTTGGGGTGCTTTAGAATCTGATCCCTAAAGGTGGCAAAGGCCTTTTGGTGACTTTTGTTTATCCCCTTCCTTGTCTAGACCCCTGCTGCAAAACATTCCATTCTTTTAGATTTGCTTCCCCTCCCCGAGTGTGCGTGGTGACTTCCTTACGAATAGAAATTTCTACCAATGGACAGAGTTCTTTTCCTTTGGTTGACTTCAGTGATGATCTCAACACTGTTCTTCAGTCCTGCAAGATGAAATTCTGCTTTTTTCCGATCACCCAGGCCTCTCCCAATGAAAATGGATGGGTGCGCTCCAGTATATTACAGAAGTAGAGACACCTTCATTTCTACTTCACAGATTTCTACGAGTGAAAGATAGCCAGTCTGTAGCATTACATCCAAGCTCATTTTAGAATTCTTCACAGTAAATTGAAGAAGAGAAAGCAATCTGCTACTCATATTAAGCAGTGGAGTGAAATGCTTGGTTTTAAAGAACTGTTTGCTTTGTTGTGGGGGGGGAGAAGTTCCCGCTAACTGCTTAAACCTTGTAGAGGAAACTGAAGCAACCATGACACCTATTCTAGGACAAAATATGTGACTAATTAAATTGATAATATGTAGACATTCAAATTTTAAATTTTATACATGCCTATGTACTCTTTTTTAGTTTTATGATTCTTTAAAAGGATTAATTCTTTCATAATTTCATACACATGCATAATACTATAGTGCATTCTAATTACAGTCATCCCTCATCCCCTGCGATCTCCCTCCAACTTGTCAATGCCTCCCTACTCCTAGCAAGTCCCTCCTTTACTTTCACATCTTTTTGTTTTGCTCTTGTTTTCAACTTTGACCCACTGAGTTTAAGCAGAACTGCCCGAGAGTGTGTGGATGCAGAGGTATATACAGAATCATAGGACTCATCGGCAGCTATAGCACTAATGATAATGACTCCTTTTTGCTCAAAAGCCATCATATGACCATAGTGTAATGTGAGGGCCAGCTTGTTGGGGTTTCTGTCCCGCCCAGTACCCCACAGCTGGCATG
>LOJH01026891.1:6490-18238 GCA_001685095.1 Ellobius talpinus
CAGAGGTCCTGAGTTCAATTCCCAGCAACCACATGGTGGCTCACAGCCATCGATGATGAGATCTGGAGCCATCTTCTGGCTTGCAGGCATATATGCAGACAGAATATTGTATACATAATAAATAAATAAAATATTTAAAAAAAAGAAAGTGTGAGATATCTATTGTGGTCTCCTTTTCAAGACAGTAGCTAATCTGGTATTCCATGACAATTATATAACTTTCAGAAGATGCCACTGGGGTCCTAATAGGGCTAGTGCCAACTCTATAAATTGCTTTAAGTGTCGCAGTCTCAACAACACAAAACCTCCCAATCCCAGACCCAGGATATCTCTCCTTGCTTAGATTTCATAATATCCAGCACACACACACATTTTTATATAGTTTCTAAGAAAGCATCATTAAGTATTCAATAATTGTGTGCACAGACCATACCTACTTCTATTAAGTAATTCATAGTTTCCTTCACGCTTTCTATATAATTAGGTTGTCTCTGAATAAAGGTTATTTTCTTCCTTCCTTTCTTTCTTTTTCTGTTCTTTGTTTTGTTTTTCGAGACAGGGTTTTTCTGTATAACAGTCCTAGCTGTCCTAGAACTCTCTCTGAAGACCAGGCTGGCCTCAAACTCACAGAGATCCACCTGCCTCTGCCTCCCAAGTGCTGGGATTAAAGGCATGAGCCACCACCAGCTTGACTGCTTTTCTTTTCAAACAGTATGTCTCTCACTTGTATTCGCTGCACTAACTAGGACACCCAGCACTGATGCTGAATAGTAATAATGACTGCACATCATAAGCTTAATTTTATCTGAGGCTTTATCCTTTGTACCTCACCAAATTGGTTTGTTTACTGGTCCATGTGTGCTGATAGAAGACAGACTCCCGAGTCAAGAAAAAGACCTCTGTGACTCTCCACACATCAAGCAACAAGAGAAGCTACACAAGTGTCTCCCATCCCTCACTGTCAAAGGTGGTGTAGAAAGGCCCAGACAGACACTTCCGCATGCAGAAGCCTGCACTACTGAACAATGAGCGTTGGGTAGCCATGGCTTTACAGTAAGCACCAACCCAGCCTCCTCTGTCCCACAGAGGCACATGGTATCATACCTCACAGTTGTTCCCTGGTGAGAAATTACTCAGGTTAAGAATGTTCGGGTCACGTTTAGGCAGCCATGTTGGTGGGGCTTCAAGGGTGGAGCTGCACTGACACTTCTAGGACATACAATCTCACAGCAAACTTCTCCTCTGGCTCTTGAAATATTTCTATCTTCTTCCAGAATAATCCCTAAGCCTCGGGTGCAGGGGCTGTGTTGTAGATGCATCAGTAGGGACTGTGCCAGGCATGTAGTGTGGAGAAGGGAAAGCTCAGGCAGCCTCAACACTACACAACGGACTACGGGGGACTAAGGAAGGTTGAGAGCAGCAGACATGGAGAGGAGCACACTACTTGGTTATCCATTACTGTATGGTCAGTCCTGAAAACACACATATAAGTAACATTACACAGACTAAGCAGGCTTTATGCATATATTTAGGAAAACACACACACACACATTCTCAGTCCATTTACTACTTTTGATTTAAAATTTACTAGTTTTATTGAAATTAAATACATCTATATCATTGTACTCCCAAACCACTATGTATTTCCCAACTCTGTGTGTGTGTGTGTGCATATGTAATTACAATAAAGAAAAAGAGGCCATGACTTTGAATGAGAACATGGGAGTGGTGGGGATTTGAGGTAGGAACAAAAAGGGGAGAGATGATATGATTATATTATGATATCAAAAACATTTACAAAAAGAAAATTGATTTTTAAAAGATGTTCAGGGCACCACAATCCTCGGATAGCAACCAGATGTCCTAGAGCACAGGAGATCCATGAACCGTCTCTCACAATAAATTCTTTTGACCACACTGATTTCTGGCAAATGTACCTATGACCTTTGACAATTCAGTCAGTTGGCTATTCTACTCACTCTGTCAGAGAATAAAACTTAAATCTGAGTAATTTGCATCATCCAGTATTTAATGGAAACTACTGTCCCGAGGAAGCCAACTGTAAAACTGACCACAGCTGTTCCTTCTAGACTCTGACTCTCAGCCCTAGGCCAATGGACGACCAGCAGATCCTAGATGAGCAAGATGTAGTCTAAGGGCAGGGCAGCCTGGTACTCCTCAATCCCATACACTAGTTTCCAATGATCTGCTGATTTCTGTAATATCAACAACTGGAGGGAGGAGGGATGAATCAAAAGCAGCTTCCACACCCCAGGAAGAAATGTTACCCTGTCCACTGCCCCTGTGGACACACAAACAAGAAGGATCACACTGAAGAGTCATTGCTAAACTTGATTTGTACCACAGTGACAGTGGCCTTGCTAAGCTGCTGCCCAGTGACAGAGCTCTGTTGAAGTCACACAACCTTTGACTTTTTGAGCGACAGGAAGAGCAAATGAATTTACATTAGATGAAGACAAAGGGGCTGAAGAGAGGGCTCAGCTGGTAAACTGCCTTCCCTGCCAGCATGAAGACCTGTGTTCAGACCCCTAGAATCCAGGTAAAAGCCAGGAATGGTGGCTAAGGCTTCAAACCCCAGTGCTGGGGATGGGCTAGGTAGCTCCCTGAAGCTCAGTGGCCAACAGATCTAGCCAATCAGTGAGCTGTAGGTTCAGGGAGAGACTCTGTTTCAAGGCAGAAATCCCAGTACTCAGAAGGCAGAGTCAGGTGGATCTCTGAGTTCAAGGCCAGCATGGACTACAGAGCGGGTTCCAGGACAGCCAGGGCTACACAGAGAAACTGTTACCAGCATATGTATGTTCGCATACCCTCACCAACACATACATACCATACATTCTCTCTCTCTCTTTCTCTCTCTCTCAAATAAAACGGAAAGAAGAGAGAAACTTATGGCAAAGCACGTTTGAAATTATGCTCCAGAGCCTCCGTTTCGGCATCAGGCACAGTCAAACAGCCCAACTCTCCACGTCAACATCAAGGTTTCTGAGTTCATAAAACGTACCAAGGGGAGTGGCCACACCCAAGACAGGCCAGCTGCTGCTTCACACAGGGATGACATTATCAGTTTCCAGGTTACACCAGGAAAGAGAATCCTTTCCTCAAATCTTTAGCTTCTTGGAGTCTAATGTTCCCTTCCTGAGTGCCAGGGTTGCTGGCTGGCAGGTCCAGGAAGCAGTGTGCCCCTTCCCAGATTTCCTTTGCCCACCAGTTTCTCTCGGCTCTTACTCTACTGTCTCAAACAATCTGAAATTGTAAATGGGATTTCTTTGGCACATGGATTACTTTGATTTCTAAACATTTGATGGTTTTTTAAAATCCTATTTCTGACCTGCCCCCTGCCCCATCCGTATTTCAAGTTCTGTAATGTAAGAGGATATACCTGATCAATCATTGAAAGTACAAGAGACAGCTGACCTCCTCACCAAAAGTCCTGATCCCCAGAACCTCAGAATACCTGTTCCCTTGCATGACACAGGGCAATAAAGATCCTGATGGGTTTAAAGTTCTTTCATAAGCTAAGTTTGAAGGGACCGCATACACCGGATTACCTGTGGACCCAGTGTAAGCACGAGGGTCTCTTCAAGCAGAAAGGAAAGCAAAACAGAGGACCAGACAGATGTTGGCATGAAGAAAACCATTGCTGCTGCTGAACACGGCTGAACTAGAACAGCATCCAAAAGTGTAAGCGACCTTTGGAAGGAGAGGCCAGGTGGCAAGTCTTCACCTCCAGCCTCCAAAAGGGACCCTGCCTTCTGATATATGATTTTAGCCTAAGAAGACCCAGTCTGGACTTTAGACTTCCAGATCTGAAAGATAACATACATATTTTGTGTGAAGCCATTAAGTTTATGGCAACTGTCACCATATCATAAAAAAATTGAGGACACGAAAGCCATTGAGACTGGTTTAGTACCAGAATACATTCCCTGGAGGGCAATGCACTTCAAAAGAGTACCCTGTCATTGGGCTGAGTGGCCTGCAAATATCAATTAGTCCAAAACCAAGAGAGTTGGGTGTTCACATCTTAATGGGCTTAGTATTGTCTATTGGGAATTATTTTTTTTAAATTTATGTCCTGGCAATGCTGAAGCATGCATGGACAGCCCATATATGGCAGTTCTGTTGAGCTTGTTCATACTGGGTTTCATGGTCTATGTTGATGAGGATGACTGACCAGGTCTCTTCCTCAAGAGGGTACCAGATCTCATGACAGACAGCTGTGAGCCACCTCATCCTATTGGGAAGAAGGTGTGGAAATTTACAAATATAATGAAAATCCATCTCCTTCATTCTAAATGCGTTTTCCCTTAAGTACTTTAAGCTGTCTATGCAGTAAGAACCACCAAGTCATTATCCCTGATATTAACCTTTTTCTGAGTAACTTTTAAAGACATTTATTTTTACTTTACATGGATGAGTGTTTCACCTTCATGTGTAATGTGGACACTGCGTGCATGCTTGATGCCCTTGGGGACCTGAAGAGGGTGTTGGGTGACCTAGACCTGGAGTTACCTATAGGCAGTTGTGAGCTGCCTGCGTGGATCCTCTGTAAGAATGCCAGAGCTCTTGACCTCTGAGCATCTTGTCCTTGCTTAGCGCTTGCATATTGTAACTTATTTTATTTTTTATTGATTGATTGATTAGATTTTCAAGACAGGTTTTTACTGTGTAGCTCTGGCTGTTCTAGAACTCATTCTGTAGAGCAGGCTAGCCTCTAAATCACAGAGATCCACCTGTCTCTGCCTCCCCATGCTAGGATTAAAGGTGTGTGCCGCCACCGCCTCGCTCATTGTTTTATATTTAATATAAGTGGATTGATAAATTTGAAGTGAATTTCATGTAAGACAGCAATAGTTGGATTGAGCTGATGTACCCAGCCTAACAGGTCATTCAAAAGGGAGTGTCTTAACCAATCACAATCACTATGGCTACCAATATGGTTGTTGGTCTCAGCTGCTCTTTCTTCCTTTTATCATCTTTTAATCTATCCTTTAGTATTCAATATTGTGATAATCAGGTTTTTTGCAGTTATTTATTGTGTGTGTGCGCATATGGGGAATGAGGCACTCATGTGCCATGATGTCCATATGGAGTTCAGGAGTTGGTTACATTACCATATAGATCCCGGGACTCAAGCCTAGGTCCATTAGACTTAGCAGCAGGCACCTGTATCCATGGAAGACATCTCGTTGGCCCTTTAATTGCCAACTTGACATACTCTGGAGTATTGGGTCACTCCGTAGACCAGGTTGGCCTACAGGCATTCCATAGATCAGGTTGGCCTACAGCCATTCCATAGATCAGGTTGGCCCACAAGGCTTTTTCTCAGTTGGGTTAACTGAGGTGGGAAGACTCATCCTGGCATGACATGGTTTCATGGGTGGGACTCTGGCCTATCAAAGAACAGAGAAAGGGAGCTAAGCAGAAAGTGCACATCCTCATTCTCTGTGTTCCTGACTGCGGATGGAACCAGCTACTTCAACTCCTGCCTCTGATTTTCAGAAATGACAGCTGACCCGGAATTGCAGAAACCCTTTAGCCCTTCAAATTGCTTTCATCAGGGTATTTTATCAAAGCAATAGAAATGAAACTAGGATAAATATTCTCTCCATTCCTGGCTTACTGGTCCTGCTTCTGGTTAGCTTACTCGCCATACCCCTCCCTTTTTTTTAGGTTTCGATTTTTCAAAGAGATTTCTCTATGGTTTACCTCGTCCGTCTCTTCAATCTACCACAATGCACACTCAAAAAGTACTTTCTTTGCGAGGACACAGTGGTAAACATCCACTTCCTCCACCCCCACGGCCCCACCCACTCCTCTGTTCTATTGTTATCTCAGATTTTATTTCTACTGCTTTATAAATCCCACAAAGCACTGTTAGCCTCCCTTTAAAGGTTGACTATCCCTTAAGTTTGAAGACAATCAGGAAAGGTATTGGTATTGACCCACAACCTCTCTACTGTTCTGCAATCCCGTCCATTGCCCCGAGACCTTCCCCTACAGTCTCTTTCAGGAGGTCTGCGAGGTTTGAATTCTCTCATGTGTCCTGTTTGAGAGTCTTTGTTCACTCTTTAGAGATTTAATTACACTTATTGCTTGTATGTGTTTGTATGTGTGTATGTGGGGGGAGGAGTGTTGGCCACCACAGCACTCCTGTGGAGCGAGAGGACAATTTTCAGAAGTTTATGCCTCTGCTGCATAGGTCCCAAAGACTGACCTCAGAATGTCTGGCTGGTTAGTAGGTGTCTTAGACCCTGAGTCATCTTGCAAACCTTCTCTCGGGAGTTTTTGCTGGGGATATACTTCTAATTTGATAGCATCTACCAGCAAGTTTCACGTGAACATCTGTCCGGCTTACTTTCTGCAGAGAAATTAGCTTATTGTTACCTTTGTTCTACATGTAATTTACTTCCCCAGCAGCACATAGGGCTGCATCCTTCCTTATCCCTGGTCTCCAGTAAGTGGACATGGATGGGCCTTCATGCTGTTTTCCTTGACTGAATTCCTTAAAGATATCCATCTATAGGTATCAAGTTTAGAAAAGCTGTGGCCATTCCTCCTTTTATTTGAAGGTAAGGTCTCATGTATTCCAGCCTGGCCTTGAATTTGCTATCTAACTAATAATGGCCTTCAATTCTTGATCCCCCTGCTTCTACTCCCCAAATATTGAGATTACCGATATACAACCATATGCCCAGCCTATTTCTTCAAAACCACTTTCTTTCTATTTTTTCATTCTTTTCCTACAGGAACTCCAATTACTTATAGATATATAATTGTGTGTATAAGATGTATTAAAAAAATAGCACAACACCAACCTTCCCCTCCGCACGACTGAGGGAGAAATCCAAAGCCTCGTGTACACTAACCAAGGGATCTATCTGCCAGTAAGCTAAAGTCTCATTCTATGTCTTCACCTTTTACTTCGGAAATAGGTCTCACTAGGTTGCCCAGGCTGGCCTTGAAACGGTTATCTTTCTGCTTTGGCCTCCTGAGTAGATGAGATTACAAGCACTCACCACGGAACTGGGTTTTTATTGGGTATCTTCACAGTCTATGTCATCTAATTCACTGTATTTTCCTCTGCAGTATTTCATCCACAATTAATAACAGTATTTCATCATCCAAGAGAGTACACCGGTTTATCACTAGAAGTTAAATTTGGGTGATTTTCTGTGTGTACAGCATGTGTGTGTACACATTTACATGTATGTACAATGAGCATTCCAAGACATGTGGATGTGCATGGGTGTGCATGTGGAGACCAGAAGTCAGTGACAAATGTCTTCCCAGCACCCACATGGCAACTTCCACCTATCTGTTACTATAGTACCACGGGATCCGATGTCCTTTTCTGGCCTCCACAGGCACTGAACTCACTTCAGACATACGTTCAAGCAAAATACACATAGAGAAAAATAAAACAGCAAAAAAAATATTAAAAAAGAAAAGAATCAGTATAATTTTCAGGCCTGTTCTTATAACTGCATCTGAACACTGCAAAGGAAGAGGCTGCAAGAGAGGCTTGCTCATCTCATTCATTAATGAACACTCTTTAAACATCTGTTTATAACTCGGGAGATGCTCTAGGCACCGGGACTGATGCAAAGATGCCTAAGAGCCTGTTCTTATTGCTCTTATAGGAAATGTAAATCAAGGCACTGAAATAAAAATATAGACATCATAGATTCAGAACAGCACATAGTAAATATCATTAGAGAGGTTTTTAAGTTTTATGGAAACTGACAGAACAAAGGGAGGCCTCAGACATGTACTTAGGTATACCTGAATAATGCAAGAATTAAACTTTAAAAGCCATTCGAGCTACTCCAACCTCCAGCAACACAAGCACAGGATTATGTCTCAGAGCCAGTCTCTAAGATGCTGATTCTAGAGTGGGGTATGATGGAACACATCTTTAATCCGGGCACCCAGCAGGTGGAGACAGGAGCATGGGGAGCCTAAGTCCATATTTGCCTGTATATTTCTGTACATTCAAGGCCAGCCTGGGCTACATGAGACCTTGTTGCAAAAAAAATTAATGTTGGATGCATTTATTTTGTTTTCTCCATGAAATGATCCATCTCACACAAACTAAAGGCATCCTCTGCTGTGAACCTGCCATGCTGGAGTACCTCTTAAAGCATTTCAAGGTGTGCATGTGCTATACCAGAACAGCTTCACGGCTCAAGCACCATCAGAGGTTTCCAACAGCCTCCTGTCATAGACTCTGAACCACAATCACAGCGCTTACTCTTGGCATCTGTGTATCTCTGTATACTCATGTTGCTGTGGCCGTCCTGAGGTTTAGGAAGATGGTCCAAGACAAGATGGCCACGGGGTAGAGGTGGGACTGGTAGCAAAAGGGAAGTCCCTGAAACAATGTTGTCCAACCGTATTTCACAAATATGAAATTTATTACAACTGGCATATCATTGTCATATCCTCAACCACTGAGATTATTTTAAGATTTGTTCAGTTTGAAAAAGTATTTAATCCTCTACTGTGTTAAAGCTTACACATGGTAGAATCTGTTTTTAGAGTGGGTGGGGAAACGAATGACTCAGTGTTTGCTGACTAAGTATGAAGGCCGGAGTTAGGGCCTCCAGTGCCCAGCAAAAGCCAAGTGCGGCCGTGCTCATCTGGAAGAACAGCACTGGGGCACTAGGGGTAGACACAGACACACACACCCAGAACACACAGCTCATCTGGAACCCCAGAACTGAGGCACTAGGAGCACACCCCCCCCAGAACTCACTGCTCATCGGAACCCCAGCACTGGGGCACTAGGCATAGACACAGACACACACCAGAACGCACTGCTTTTCTGGAACCCCAGCAACGGGGCACTAGGGTTAGATACACACACCCCCAGAACCCACTGCTCATCTGGAACCCCAGAACTGAGGCACTAGGGGTAGACACAGACACACCCCCAGAACTCACAGCTCATCTGGAACCCCGGCACTGGGGACCTAGGGGTAGACACAGACACACACCAGAACTCACTTGCTCAGCCAATCCAGCCATTAAGCAAGCTCCAGTTTCAGTGAGGGATCTTGTCTCAAACACAAAGCAAAGAGCATCTGAGAAAGACACCAGATATGGACTTCTGGGCTCTACATGTACATCTGCACATGTAGGCAAACATACATCACATGCATACCTAAACACTAAAACACAGTTTGGGGCAACTACATCTTCTATTTATGCAAAATGACCCTTAGTGTCCATTTTTAATTATGAAACTCTTGAGATTAATAAAGCCATTGTGAATAACCTCCCACCACACACACACACAAAATCCCCTTGTTTTAAATATTTACACCTCAGCTAAAACATCACACGCACTCTCGTACACAGCCCTGAATAGCAGATGGGATCATTTCCTATGATGCAGCAGCTAAGAAAAAAAAAAAGAACAGACTGTTCTATTTATGTTTGGACAGTGAGAAGAACAACAGCAAAGAATGCCCAATAGATACCTATGAATAAACAGAGACCAAACAAATTGTTTCTTAAATGGCTTTATGCCTCAAGTATCTGTAAACACATAAAGAACACATATGTACACACATCTTCAGGCCACATATTTAATATGCTAACATGAACACAGGTATATGAAAGTCCTTTTATTACTAAAATTACATCTACTTTGGGATTAAGGTTTACGAGCCATTTGAAGCCATGGCTCCTCTCCGGTCTGGATTTGGATTCGTTCACTTCCTCTACCTGGAATGCCCAGCACTCATCCCTGGCACTGAGTTTAAAGGCTCTTTTTCATCTGTTTGTTTGCTGTTGGGTATGTGGGAGAGTGGGCAACCCTGTGCCAGTTTATATGCACATGTTCAAGCAAGAGGAGTACACGGAGGCCAGAATAGGGCACTGTGTCCCCTGGAACTGGAGTTACAGACGGTTTGGGGCTGTCATGTGGATGCTAGGAACTGAACTCCAGTCCTCTGCAAGAACACAAGTACTTTGAACCACTGAGACATCTCTGTAGCCCCTCCATACTGGGCTTAGTATCAGATCCGCCTTAATGTGTCTTGAATAATTCTAAAAGAAAAAAATTGTTAGCTATAGGGTGTCTTTTTCTTTTGAGAGAGATAGGGCTGGGTTTTGTTTGGTTTTTTCAGTATTTATCATAAGCTTTTAAAGCCTGTTCTAGCAATCCAGGCTCCCTGGAAAAGGAGTCCTAGCAACAAGGGAGAGAAGATAAAACAAGGAGAGGAGGCCAGCAAGTAAGAGGGTGTGGGCAGTGGTGCACGCCAGAGCTTCCAGGGGCAGCCAGCTGGTGAGTGATGGAGACTCCAGCTCAGCTCAGCAAAGTAAAGGGCTGGGTGTTCTTCCTGGTGATGCCAGGGTAGGTTAGATGCCCCTCCCCCACAAACAGCTCATCCCAGCTCCTTCCACAGGACAGCTCTTGCTGGCCATGCCCTGTAAGGTGGCTCTGAATCAGAGTTGAACCCCTGCATTAATGCATAGCTCGGTATGGGTTTTCCATCTGAGTGTTGCAGATGGGTAAAATAGAAAGGAAGGGTGGCCCTGTCCACACGTCTCTAAAGGAAAGGTGTGGCCTGTCCTCTCCCATCTTATTGTCACTTCCTGGCATCACCACCCTCCCTCACACCCAGACAGATCACTGTGGATTTAAGCTGCAAGTTCCTTGAGGCAAGGTCTCGATCCCTCTTTGGTGTTTGGTTTGTTTGTTTTATTTTGACTTTTTTTTATTTTGCAGCATATTTACTGAGTGTCATCATTAAACTAAATATCATATTTGAGTCCATTAATCTTCAAAATTCATGTGATCCAAACAGTTTTTGTTTCTCTGGGGTACTGAAACAACACATGTATTCCTGAAGTTACCACTGCTGCTCTGGCTAAAGCACAAATTTCCAGACTTTATTTCCTAAAACCTGAATAGAAAGAGACTTTGAGTGGTAAGAGCCCCTGGCATAAACCCTTTTAGCTCTCTATATTGCCAAGGTTCTAGAACTGGCTCTTCATGCCTACACTCTTCCTTACAAGATTTAAGAAGGCCTTGCCAGGCACTGGGGTAACTTAAACCAAGTGAGTAAGTTTAGTGGCTTTAGTGGGAAAACAAAAATAAACTGCAAGTGTAAAGAATATGGGAATAGGGTGACATTCCGTTGAGGAGTCCATATTGATACACATGTACATATCATTCTTTCTCTAAGCCCCTCTATATCTACCAACTCCTGTCCTCAAGTCTATGTGGAAATTTCCTTTTAATAAACTCAAGAGAGAGAGGGAGATTAGAGGGAGAAGGAGAGACTAGAGATTTATATTGCCATCCTAAAGAAGGGTATCGAATCCCCTCTGAGAAACGTCAATATTGGCTGCCTCTCTCTGAACAAAGTAAACAAACAGGAATCTAAAACTAAATTAAACTGACAATATTAATACCCCTGTGTGGCAGTGCAAACCAGCAGTTGGGAATCAAGGTCAGATAGGCTACTAGCAGGACCCTAGCCCAAACACCGAAGGGACCAAGGCATCTGAAAACTGGCACGACTTTGTTAAAGCACAAGCACTGTGATCCAGTAATTTATAGCCTCAGACGCAACCACGGTACCAGGAAGTTTAAAAGGCCTCTGCTTCAGAAACAGAGTGATGAAGAGTCTGAGAATAAGAATATAAAAATGTAGATTCCAGAAACAGGAATGTAGAAATAAAGAAATAGAAAGTTGTAAGCCTAGGAGAATG
>LOJH01026892.1:0-18237 GCA_001685095.1 Ellobius talpinus
ATCTAGGTTGTTTCCAGGTTCTGGCTATTACAAATAATGCTGCTATGAACATTTCTTTTTAACAACAAATACAGGAGAATTCCAAGGGCTGGTTGATTCATCAATACGGTGAGCATCTAGTTGCTCATGTACATGCTGTTCTAAAGCCTGTAGTCTCTCTTCTGTTAAAGGCCACTGTTTAACCCATATTGTTTTATCAGTTAACCATTTTAAAGGTAGGGCCATTGGTATCTCTGAAGTTTTGCTAGTTGTTTTTTTGTTTTTCTGCAGCCTGAATAGCTGGTGAACTTTTTTTATAGTACCTTATATTTTTTCCCAGAAACATGTGTCTTTGGGACTGCAGGAATGTTAATCTGGGTATTCCACTACTGCAGGAGGTCATGACCCCATAAATTCCTTGCATTATTAGCCGCATATGGCCCCATCCTTCCTCTCTGTCCTTCTGGCTCAATACATTCAACCCATCTTGTGCTTTGTTTCACTTGAGATAGGTTTCTAATTCCTAAGAATTAAAAACCTGACTTTTGAAGTGGACAATTCAGATACAAAGATTCTGGAGCAATGACTGTCACATCTGTACCCATGTCCAATAATCCCTCAATTACAATGTTATTCATGTGCACTCTTAGCTTTGGTCTTTGATCATTTGTAGAAGTCTGCCAAAATATATGTATCATATTTTCTATTGGAATTTTTGATTCATCGTCCATGTTAATCCATAATCCAGAACAGTATGTTTTTTAATAAAAAAACAGGATTTTTTAATTTTCCTGGGGAGACATGTCCTCCATAGTGACTGGGAATGACTGTACCATGTTTGACATGGGGGAATGTGAGACTCCCCAGGAGTTTCCTGATGGTAACAGATTGCCTTGTTTGTCTTTTATTGATCTAGATTCATTAATCCAATATTGGACTTTGCCACATTTTCTACATAACCCAGAAGATAGAGAACTTCTTTTTTTGTCATTCCCAGAAGAGACATTATTTCTAGGAATGCCTTGTCTAGAAACCCTTCTCAGATGTCCTATTCTACCATAATAAAAACATTTGGCATTTTGATGTCTCCTCATACCTTTAAAAGTTGCTTCTCCTACCCAAGACTCAATATTATAGCCAAATGTCTCAATGTTCATTTTATGCATGATCCATTTATCCATTGGTGCTGAAGTAACCTTTAAAGGCCCAAATACCTTTTTCCATTCTACAATGGCATTTTCAATAGCAAGAAATTCAATAAACACACATCTAGCTTTTGGATTTGTTTTCCTATTTGTACAATCTTAGTTAATCACTAAAGAGTTCTCTTTGGTCTTGTTTAACCCTAGTATAAGATTCAAGTCTTTTCCTTAGTTCTTGAATCTGGTCCCAAGCATTTAAGGCTGCTGTATGGCATAGGGACAAGGGATGTTCATCATAAAGAACCTGATCCTGTGAGTTGGCCTAAGGACCCTTGCCAAGAATTTGATCTTGGGAAGCCTCAAGTCCTTTTCCTCTTCCCTATTGTTCTAAAATTTTGCCTCTTCTCACAAATAGCATTTCCACAGTAATTGTGGCCCATCTTCCAGGACCACTGAAACTAACTGAAGCCTATTGTGTGGGGTAGCTGTATTGCTAGAAGCCCATGTCTTTACCATCTCCCTAAGAAATGGTGAATGCAAGCCATAAGATACTAGTACTTACTTAATTTCTTTTAGATCATTCATACCTAGGGGTTTCCATCTACATTCTTTGACTCCTCTTTGGTATTTAGTATTTGGTGGTTTGTCAGAGGTGGTTATGGGGTAAGTAGCTAAAACTCTTGGTAAGTCATCTCTGACTCTGACAAGTACTGGTGATGTTAAATCCTGTCCTTGTACCTTCTCTCCCTGCTCATCAGTTCCAATAATTTCCTCAATTGTTTCAAATATTTTACTGTATTTTGTAAAGCCTGAATCTTTTGACCTGTGAATATTTCTTATGATTTCATTGACCAACATAACCTCTGTTTTTCATTCTGCACATATGATTTCAAGGTATGAAATTTTTCCATTAAGGATAACTTCTCATTCTTGGGTATTATTTGGAAGGCATGCAGATTGCCTTGCTGGAGATATACTCCATTGGGTAACTTATCATAAATTTTTAAATAGATTTTGATTGTCAAATTCAACAGTATGAATTCTTTCAGACAATTTCTCAGTACCCTTTAACATGAATGGAACTTTGTCTTTCAAATTAATGTTATCCCTTCCAATGGTATTAATTTTTTTCAGCTAACTCTTGATTTTCTATGCTATTAATTCTGTCAGCTAGCTGTTCGTTATTAGTCTGTAATAGTGTCTCATTCTTAGCTCTGTTATCAAACCATTTTCTTAAGGATATAATATGAAAAACAAAACTAAGTCCCAATATCAAATAAATGGATGTATCAGAAAAACCATATAAGCCTTGCAGAATACCATCCATCATATAAGGAAAAAGGTTATTCAATTCTTGAATGGTGATATTGTCTGCAATTATATAACTTTCATATTTATTTGTTTATTTATTAATCAAATAAACTTACCTTCATTGTGAGATTTCAGTAAGCTGTTGTAGGTGTAATAATCTTTATTGGCCAGCAGATGTCTCAGTTGTGGCTGTGTAGTGGAGAGATGTACCCTGCAATAGTATAAATAGTCCTGCTTGGTTCCACATTGGTACCCGCTTAAATACTGACAAATATGCTTTCCTTGACAAATTAAGAGCAATTAAACTGATTATGTACACAGAGAAAGCTTTTTGGTGGTAGAATGCCAAGGAACCCAGAGTTTGTGAGTGAGGAACACAAACCAGAACCTGTGCTAGTGGCTGCACAGCAAGGAAAGTGACAGGGGGAGCAGCATGTACAAGTCTGGGAAATTGCCAAGTCACCATGTAGTAGGCCCACCAAAGGGGTAGCTGTGCTGAACAGGGGTTTTGACAAAAATAAAAACTGCTTAGTAGGTGAAATCACCCAGACAGGCCAGGGTGAGAGACCTTCTCAGGCTTTTGGCCTGGTCCTGGTAGGTGTGGAGTTAAGATTCACATGGGGGGCTAGATGTAGATGTACACCATAAAAGGTGTCCCACACTAGCTCAGAATTGAGTATAATAAAGGGTTCTTTATTTAGGGGTAGACTCACAGATTACAGTCCTCTGTAGGAGTGGGGAATGGGAACTGAACCCAGTAGCTGAGAGAGAGGCCACAGAAGCTTTACATCAACATTTATAGGACAAGAGACCATGTCTAAGTGGGCTGGTATCTTAAAGGCTATTGGCTGAAGGAGTTTCCATGATACTGGAGTGACATTTTAAAAATGGATTTAACCCCTAAGAACACACAACTTTCCAGTGCCTAGTGCCCAAACAACAGCTTTACCTACCAATATGCCAAACACAATTTCTATCTGAGCTCAAGTATTTTGTTCAGAATTGATAGAAGTAGGTAACTGGTTTATGTTAAAGGGTAGAACATCTATCCATACAGACAGTAACCAGGGTGCAGGTCCATACAGTCAGTAACCAGGGTGCAAAATGAAGGATGAGCATGTATTTCTTAAGGAAATGATTTTTATAGGAATAAACTATAAATGACAACTGTGAGGGAGTTTATTAAACTCCAAATCTGGTCTACATAATGATTTTTTTAAAGCCTTAGGACTTTCAGCATATTTGATAAAGGCCTACCTTCAGGTAGACGTGTCTACTGAGCATGTGAGATGAAGTAACCATAAGTTGCCATTACAAGGAACAATAACTGTGATATGTTGCTGCACATACTTTCTCCTGCAAATAGCAAGTGACACTTCTACTGTCAAAGAAAGTGATGCCTATTGGACCATGCCTGTCAATTACCCAGTGATTCTCCATTTCTTCTATGTTGGTATGTGTATTCTGTACACTGAATGAGCTCACCAGTGGCTCACAGGTAGAATGAGCTCAAGATGTGACTTATGTTAAGTTTTATGTGCATGTTTTATTAGGCAGAATACCAAGGCTATGATTCAATCTCAAGTCAGTTGCTGTCAACACTTCAAGTATGACTCAAGGGGACTTCCCTGTTTGGAAAGGTGTGTGGTTAAAAGTAGGTTGTGGTTGTTATAAAAATATCATGGGGGAATCAAGGAGATATTTAGATTTGGGTCATTGAAATACTGGATGATTTCCTCCCAACATTTTTATCAAGGGTGAGTGGCTTTGCTAATAATAGAACTTCAGTTGTAGTTATCATGATAAAACAATTTGTGGTTAAAAGATATGTACATCTAACTTCTAAGAAAATAGCTTGCACACATTTTTGAAATTAAATACAAAGCCTTGTAGCATATATTATTTTAAGACTTGGTACCCATACTATGATTCTAACAATAAGCAGCTTATTATGCACTTGCATTGTCTTCTGGGAAGACATTCCTGAGGGGAAACTTAAAACCTTACTCATCAGGGCTCTGAATTATCTGTAAAATCAATGGATACAATATGGTCAATTCTGAGAAACAACATCAAGGTAAGTCTTTATCTCCCACCTCATACTTTCAAAGCTGGCACCTGTTTGCACTCATTAGAAGGGTCGTGGAGTTAGAGATGGTGTATCTTGCTCATCAAAGGGCAATTTCCACATATTACATTGTCTAATCCTTTCAACTACTCTGTAAACGCATACCAGTTTATTCCTATTATATAGACAAAGAAACTTTTTCAATATCATGTCTAAGATCTCGCAGGAGGAAAATAAGCAAGTCTAAACTTTAAGGCAATCATACTACATCATTTCCACTCTCACCACTGCTTTCAATTGGATAAATAAGAAGGGGGAAGTTGCCTAATTTAAATCACCATACACAGAGTAAGTAAACCTAGTTATTTAAGACTTTCCATAAATTAAAAGGGGCAAGAAAGAGAATTTTGGAATTTAACAATATTATCACCAGAAGTCTCTCCAGTGTTCTGACACCACCCCTGTCCTGACCACAAACCAGTTCTTCAATTCCCTATCACTTTGCATCACATTGAATGATTCTTTTTCTATATTTTTATTTTTTGAAATGTTAATATAATTAGATTATTTCTCTCACTCTTCCCTTTCCTCTCACCAATGTTCCACCTTGTTCTCTTTCAAATTTGTGTGCTTTTTTTCTTTAGTTGCCATTACAGATAATACTGACCCCAGGAACCAGAGGAAAGCAATCACTGCCATTTATTAAGCAGGCATTCATGGAAGCAGTGGACAAGAGTCTTCCTGCCCTACCATGTGCAATCTAATCACAACTCTAAAGAAGGCATATTTCTGCCCCAACTGAAATTTAGTGATATGTGGAATTGGAATTTTATCCCAAGGTCTATATGACTTCATATTTCAGATTCCCTTGTGTATTTGTGCTTCAAGTCTCACCAATGCATTCTAACAGAATGAATTTATACTCGTGTATGAATTTGAGGAAATCCCTTTCTAGCCCCCAAGTCTAAGGTTGGTTATTTATTCACAGGATGATAACAATAATCATAATATCAATATTTTTATTATCTAGCTCACTATCCTTTCCAAAAGATCATTATTTTAAAATGTAGGCAAACCCACCAGATTAGTCACTTTTAAAGTTCATAGCGTTCACTGGCTCTGCTATCTATCATTTCACATGTTCTACAAAATAAAACAAATACAAATTGCAAAGCCCAAAATTTAAATTAAACCTACAATTAAAATAGATTTTTCTATTGATTGTTTCATTGCAGAACTGTGGGTAAATGTCACCAGACATTGGACAATTTTTAAGGCACCACCTGCTTTGTAGTCAGTTTAGACTGCAGTAGTAAAAATACTGAGCACTGAAGTTCAGGCTGCTGTGGTAAAAATACTGTACACCAAATGGATCTAAATACTGGTATTAGTCTTCTGGGGTCTGGAAAGGCCAAGATCTGGGTGATGATAAGTTTGGATCTTGGTGAGGGCAGGTCACCATAGCAGAAAAGAAGCCATTATGCTTCATTCTCTTTTAATAAAGTCATAAAACTCATCAAGGAGGCCCCACAATTGCTACCAGTCACCTTCATGGGGTCCTTTACCTCAGTTCATACCGGATTTGTGGGTAGGTATGTAGACACTCTTTTATTTCTATTCCCTGGCAGCTTTTGTAATCCTCAGCTTCTAGCATCAGCCAGCGGCAGCTGAAGACAACTGTGAGCAACAGAAGGTGGGGCCTTCTAGAGTGGCAGCTCATATGCCTGCCTTGCATACTGGGACTAGTATTATAGTTGGGGTTCTAGAAAGTCAGTATTCTCTAGTCCTGATAGCAGTTAGTGTGCCAGTCCTTAGGCCTGAGGCGTCTGAAATTCTTGACTCCTGTTTTTTTCCCTAAATGTTTACTTCTATAACTTTTTAATTATGTGTGTGAATGCGTATTTGTGGGTGGGTGAGTGCAGGGTCTAAGAGGTCATCAGATCTAGGAGCTAGAATTACAGGTAATTGCGAACCATCTGATGCGGATGTTGGGATCTAAATTCAAGCCCTCTACACAAATATTATATGCTAAGCCATCTCTTCAGCTCCAAACCCTTGGCTCTTAAGTTCTGACCAGTCTCTAGAACCCTGCCAGTGACCAATGTTTATAGTTTCTTTTTTCTGGCTCTTTATGCCTGTCTATATTCTTCCTCAGTTTCAGCCCTTTATCCTCTTTCTTCTTCTTTTTACTTCTTCCACTCTTGATTGTTTTGCTTTGGGATTCTTCACATTCCTCTTCTTGCTATTGCTACTGTCACAGTTGGCACCACTGGGTGGAATTCTCCCACTTTTGTTGCTGTTCATTTCTCACCATTACCACTACCCCCAGTGCTGATCCAATTATTGTTCTTGATACTATCACTTATTCAGTTATGAACTAAGTTCCCTTTACTAAACACAGGTCAAAAGCACGCAGGAAAGACAGCTTGAGAGAAGCCTTTCTGTTGGGCCTAATGACACTGCCCCCTTTTACACTACTGAAAACATTCCTTCTGTTGGGCTACCAGAGGAAGTTTCTCTCCTCTGGCTTGAGGGGGAAATAGTTACAGGGTTATCTAGATTTCATGAAGATTTGTTGTGCTAAAAAGACTAGCACAAGCTGTTTGAAACAGTTGTAACTGGGAAGCAGTTCATATGTCAACAAAATAATTTGGCAGCAAGCAGCCATAGTTGCTATGTAGCTTCCTCAAAGCATCCTAAAGCATTGACAGCAGCCAGTGCCAGCATACTGACAGTATAGCTGCTAGGTTGATAGTCATATACTTAAGGCAGGCAAGACCTGTCAACTAGGGAGTCAATGGTCCAATCTACCAACATCTTAGCCTATTCAATCTATTACAGGATAAGCAAGCGTCACAATAATAGTATATCAACAATGCTTCACTCCTGCCCAACTCCCCAGGGAGATGGATTCTCTGAATTTATCTCCTTCTAATCTCAACCTGATTATATATTAAATACCTACCTCCTAATATCATCACATTTGGAGTTTATGGAGTTTATTGGACACATAAGCTAATAGGCCAAACAGTGTCACAATTAATATAGTTTCTATGTGATTATTAGGGTCTGAGTGATCAGGAAACAAACGAGCAGTCTCAGCCTACATAAGAAAGCTTAACAGTTCTCAGTTACCATCTCTCCTAACTGAGCAAAGACAAGTTTTTCCACTCCTTGACTAAGGTTGAACTAGGTGTCTTTTCATGTCTCCATATTCAACTGTCCTTAATCTGCTTCAAGACTTTAAATATAAAATATAGAACCTTAGAAAGACTTGAGTTTCTTCTACTAATCTACCTCCTGAAGTTGACTGAAGATTTTTGATCACATTAAGAATTCTGAAAAAAAAAAGAATTCTGAACACAGAAAATAGGAAGGAATTTAAAAACAAAAGCTCAATCATACATGCCTTCTGTCTTCATTCTAGGGGCAAGAGAGCTCTGCTATGATAATGACCTTTAAAGGAGTTCATGGGCTTGATATGTGGTGGAGAGTACATTGAAAAGGGGAACTCAACAGGCTGTATTTGTTTAACAGCTTGGCTATGCAGAATTCATGTAGAAATCAATGATAGGCTAGTATGCCTAGCTTGTCTCAATGGCATAAAATCTCAAAAGGCAAAATGAGACAAAAAAGGACAATTAATTTCTAGGGTAAAAGACTAGGTTGAGAAGAAAAACAGAGAGAAAAAAATCCTCCTGAGGTGCTGATGCTGAGTAAATGGGAGATCTACTGTTTTAAAGTCAAAAAGACACAGGCGGGAGGAAAAGAGAGAAAAAATTATTAGCAAGACCAGTTTATAGCCCCGTGTGATGCTGAATCACTGCCAGAGGCAGAAGGCAAAATTCTAGTGAGATAATAGGAAAAGAGACCAGGCCATATTTTCATAAACTTCTTACCTCAAGAGCTTTCCCAATGTAATGTGGAATGGAGGGGAAAGCACATGAGAAGGGAAGGGGATAGTATACAGGAATTCCATTATGAAAACCTGCAGCATATATATATATATATATATATATATGATAATCAGAGACTATGCAAAGCCTAGGGATCCCCAGGAAGTAAAGGGCATGGGGCACAGGAAGAAGGGAAAAATAGGATGAGGCATTTTATGGCTTATAAAATAAATAATCTGAGAATTTACCAGTGCTCTTGTTGCTACATATTTCTAGGATTTAGACTAGGTTTAAAAAGAGACGAAAAGAAGTACTAGGGCTGAGAAAATGGATCCTTAGGTAATGTGTTTGCTGTAAATACATGGTGAGATGAGCCTGGGTCCTTAGAACACACAGGAAAGCCAGAAGAGGTAGTGTGCATCCACAATCCCAGCGCTTTTCTTGTGAGATGGGTGGTAAGGTCCGCCAAATCAAAGAAGGTTGTGGATAAGATGGCCTGGTGCACCCTGCTGCAAACAACAAAAGAGAAGCCATTTTCTCCATGGGGTAGAAGGCTAGAAACCACATCTCAGGTTGTCTTCTTCCTTCCACACCCATGACATGGCAAGTGCATACCGCCATACACACACACACACATGCATGCATGTACATTTCTAACACCTAGTTATAACCTTATCTCATATCCTAAATGCCAGAATTATGACAATAAACTCTTTAATAATTCCCTCCAATATTTGCCAAATTGGGGGTTTCTGGAGGACCCATTGTATATATAAGACCTGACAAGGTTATTTATTATATATTTGACTCACATAATTATAGAAGCTAAGAGGTTCCACAATATGCCTTATGGAAATGAGGATTTGGAGAGTGGGCTGATATTGGTGTCAATCTTACACCCCAAAGGTTTGAAATTCAGCAGCCCTGATATCCAAGGTCTGGAGAAGATATTCATCCCAGTTAAAAGAGAGCAGAGAATTCACCATTCTGTGGTCTGTTTAGATCTAGACTGAACTGACCATGCTCACTCTTACATAGTGAACCTTCTACAGATTCATATGCTAGTCTTTTCAAAAGACACTCTCACAGAGTCATTCAGGAATATTTTACTGTTTGTGCATTTTAATTATTATTTTTTATTAATATTATTGAATTATACATTTTTCTCTGCTCTTCTCCCTGCCTCTCTCCCCCCCTCCCACGCCTTCAACCCTCTCCCATGGTCCCCATGCTCTCAGTTTACTCAGGAGAGCTTGTCTTTTTTGACTTCCCATGTAGACTATGTCTCTCTTAGGGTCCTCATTGTCTAGGTTCTCTGGGACTGTGATTTGTATGCTGGTTTTCTTTGCCTTATGTTTAAAAACCACTTATGAGTGAGTACATATGTTCTTTAGCTCAGACAAGTTCACACTAAAATAACCATCATCCCAGCCAGTCTTAAGAGGATGTATCTGTTTATTATTGAATAGACAGTGATGAGCATTGTGTAACTTCTTCCACATAAGAAAGGCAAAGGTCATGTCTGCTCAGCATTGTCTGTAGTAATCATTGTGGTATCCTGCAATTTCTTGTCAGAGCATCAAAATACACCCAACTGTGGTTTGGTTTTATCCCACAAAAGCTTATGTGTTGGACAGGTCATTTTTACATTCTCACATAAAATTTGCCTATGGTGGTGAGGCTCTTGGGAAGTCAACGGTATTAGATGAAGCGATGAGAATGGGCTCCCATGATGGTATTACTGCCCTTAGGAAGAAAGAAAGCTGAGCTGGCACATTTGGTTCATCTCAGCACATAGTGTCTCACAGGATGTCATGATGCACAAGGAGGCCCTCACCAGAGACTGGCATTGAATTTTTTCTAAATAAAACTATCCTTTATACATGACTCTGGGTCGAGAATATTGTTGTAGGAACAGGAAAGAGAATAAGGCATAGCCCAATCAGGTCAAACACAGGTCCTTTCCTATTTCTATCCTTTAAGACATCGCTCCCTGAGCCATTGTTAGGTGCTCCATGCACACCAGGTCTTCCCTCAACCTGCTGCAGAGCAGACATGGGACCTTCTCTTCCATTTCACTTGTCTGTATCTAGTGGATCTCATACTTTCCCATGTATTTTTAAATCAGCAATGTAAAAATCATCCAGTGTAAAAATACACTGAGTGAGATGTTGGAAGCAATGAATCTATTGACATTGTATATGTCCAAAAATGTTGCACACTCAGACTTGATTTGAAGTTTGACTGAGACTGTTCTTTTCCTCAAGACTATGACACAGCACACATGTGGAGGTCACTGGGCAATCTCAGCTGTCGGTCCAGCTTCTTTGAGACAGGTTCTCTTGTCACTCATCACTTTCTACCTGTCCTCAAACTTTCTAAGATTCCTATTTCTCCCTCCCACATTCCCTCAGGAGCACAGAGATTGGAGACATCTGTAATACTGTGTGCAGGTTGTCCATGTGTCCTGAGGACCTTCACATTAGCTACTGATCCATCACCTCAACTCTCAGAATCCTTCTTATTCATTCCACTAGGAAAGGGGCAGGTACTTTTGATGTAAAAATTTATATCCTATAATTAAAGGAAACCAATTCCTGATGGGGTATTAATTAGAAAGTGTTTTTAAATATAAATTCCAGTTGCTATCTTTTAAAAACTAAATACATAATTAACACCACACCTATCCCATTGTTGAGACCCTATAGATCAGTTCCCATGATTCATCCAGTTAGGATCAAGGGCTGGGTATGTGAGTGTGAGAAGGGGATTAGTGGAGCATCTTAGAGCCTGCCAGCTATAACTTTCCTAGAAATGAGCAACCACTCTATTTTTTCCTCATTTGCTTTCAACAAAAGCAATGCAGCAATACCTGGCAGGCTGTGGGCTTGTGGATATGATGTAGAGAATTTTCTAGATGGCTTCTGAGAAGGAGTTTTGTTGAGGAAAATACTTGATTTTTCTCTTCTATATGTGAGTCTAGGATTCCTTTTTGACAAGAAATAAAAACCCCAATACTCATGTTCTTATAAAAATAACAGTCTATAAACACAGCAATGCTATGGAAAATACTTTATAAAAACTACAAGGATGGCCTTAAACACACAGAGGATTCATAAGAAAAACTAGTAATAGGAAATTTAGCCTAAAGTCAGAATAATCATTTAATTAATTTGAACAAAATATTGATTTTCTTCATACTAAGGTATATAAGGATAAAAGATTACCTCTGCAAAGCAATACAAATCGATGAACAAAAGTTTAACTTCACTTTCCCAATAGACATTCATTTTAAATGTGAAAATCAGTTACTTATTTCTTCAAGAAAAACTTCCAAACTGAGAGTGTTGGAAGAGAAGTACTCGAGACAGTTTCTATGACTCTATCGCTTCCAATAAGGAGGAAAAAAACTGGGGAATTATTCTCTACTTAACATAATCTAGTTAGTTAATTGGGTTTTTCTCACTTTTGAATTGATTGCAGCAACACCAGCACAGCTAACTTTCTTTGCCATGTTTTCCATGTGACAGACTAATTACTTAAATCTCCGAACTCTGAACATGATGTATTTGGAGGCCGTGGATTCAAATGGATAATTGAACAGCTGTTCTCACCACCAGTTCTCTCTGTGTGTTTCATAAACCTGTTGTATCTCATATTAATCTTCTCAAAAATATTGCAAGTTAGCATTGAGTGTTAGGTACAATATGTGAGCAATTTGGAGCGGAGTCAAAGGTGAACAAATGTGACATTTTCTCCAAATGACTTAGAAATTGGTGGGGCATTTGTGGCACACCTTCAGCACCCACAGCCAAGATTCTATGGTCAAATTCAGTATCAACTCAAATCTGAACAGACTGGCCAGTCCCAGAAACAGTTATATAGTACAAAGGATGTTGACCAAGCAATTAAACATTCCTTATGTTTTCATAAAATGACTTATTATTTATTAGTGTATTTTCAAAACAATATGTACATTCACCTAAAAATATTAACATTGCATGTTTAAAAGAGGAGATCCTTTTCAGACACCTATTATATGTCTACAACCACAGTAGTACAATGGTAAGAAAAGGAATGTCATAAATTTCAGTCCAAAAATCCACTGGTAAAGCATAACAAGACAATTATACAAGAATGCAAACATATATATATGTAAGTTCTCTCTCTATATATATATATGAATATATATATATATTCAATCCATTTCGTATTCAGGTTACTACCTGGAAAGCAGCAACTTGAGTCCAAAAGACAGGCAATAGATAGATCAGGTATTCAATAAATGAATAAATAATAATTCTATAAATGAATGAGATTTTCATTTAATAATAATTTATAAATGAATGAAACAGAATGCTACTGAAAACTGGAGATAAATAAACATATGATTTGTGAGATGAAACTAATTATATAAGATAAAGGCTTGGCCAAGTCTGAAAAGTTAGGGACATTTTAGCTCTAAAAAAAGAGAACAAAAATGACATTAGCTAAAGTGCCTTCTTAAGACTATGCCTTTCCTTGCCTTTCCCAAAGAATCATTAAGTCTGGGCTTTCTACTATTTTGTGAGTTTATCATTTCATTGACCCATAGAGATGATGTTGCATAGTGTTTAAAAGCAAGCAACCTGGAGCCAATCACTTGGGTTTGGTTGAAATCTTGTTCTGTGGCCACAAACTTTGCATTTAATTTTTCTACATTAATTTTGTCACCCACATCTACTTGCTCAAAATACTACTCAGAGTTGTTAAATATGCATAATTCTATAAGAAAATAAGGTTTAAAGAATTATGCCTTGAAAATATGATAGATGCTTTTCATTATGAAACAAAATCATTTCCTTATGGTAACCTTTGCTTATAGAGCACTAGGCCCTAGTGAAACTGAAGAATGTGTGCTTCTGGGCCTGAGACATAGGGGCCAGTGTCTCTGAACATCTCCCACTTACCCCTTTTAGATTAGCATATTTACTGCAGATGTCCTATTTCTGTGTGGACACTGTTTATTAGATGTGTCAGTTCAGATAACTTGCTTTTTCTTATTTGTTTATGGAAGGGTTTCTCTGTGTAGCCCTGATTGACTTGGAACTCAGAGATGCATCTGTCTATGCCTCTCAAGTGTTGGAATTAAAGGCCTGTGCCACCGGCTGCCTAGCTGATAACTTTCTTATCACCAGGCTTTTTAAAATCAAAGGCACTCAACTATTATCACAACTTATCAATGACTCAGATAATGAGATTTTAGGCCTTAACCTTAAACAAATACTGGAAGACAGGACATTAGAAGGGTTTGCAGATGAGGAAAGCATACTTTTCAGGTAAAGGGATATAAATAATTTTTAGCTGGAAAATAAAATGAAGAAGTTATTTGAAATAAGCCTGAATGTATACAGGTTTCCACAAAGAGCGATCAGGACTGGTTCCCATTGTAATATGCACTCTGAGGGGAGACAACTACCACCTAAGACCAACAGATGATGACTTGTAGACAATATTAAACATTCTGCAGAACTGTCCAGTTGCATTCTCAGCTAGCAACAAGAAGAGTGACTAGCCGCATGGGCTATCCTTGCAGTCCATCTCTGGAAAGCATTCTTATGGCCAGCATCTGACTAATCCTACAGGAAAACATCGAAGCAAAAGTGGACCAGCTAGACCTTTCCCAAATTCCTGACTCAAAAGACGTGGAAAAAAAATACAGTGGTGGTTTTAAATCACTCGATTTTAGGTAATTTTAAACAAATTGGTTCCACATGGAACAATAAACAAAGAAAAGGACTTTAGATAAGTGAAGTAGAATAAGGATGAATTTATTGGAACAATAAACACTGCTTATGATATCAAACAGGCAGAAGCCATAGCATCCTAGGACCCAGACATCAGAGAGTACTTAATTGTATCTTTTCAGTTCTTCAGCAGGAGAAGATGAATCAAAGAAAGAAGTGAAAATCTTTCTACTCTTTGTCTTGCTGAAGTCCAGATTTTAAGCTTCCAGTCTTTCCACCATTGTCAGGAACTTGAGCAACAATGAAATAGCGTGTCACAGCTAATCATCCCAAAGTCTCTGTGGTCCTTATAATGCTACATAACAAGCCATCATGAAACCTCAGCAGCACCAAACAATCAACGTCCATGAAGTTACAGTTCTCTCAGGGTCATTTGGGAAGCATGGCTAGCTTTAGCTAAAATTGCTTGTGTATCTAGGGAGGGGCTGATAGCTGTATGATCTACAATAACCAATGACAAATGTCAGTGCTATATGTATCTTCCCTCTTCTCACTAGCTAGCTTCTAGCTGAATCCATCAAGTTGCTTTAGCCATAATCATGCAGTCAACACAGACAAAAGAGAAAAGGCAGAAATCTTGAGGGTCTTGAGGCTGAGGCTCAAAACTAGAATCTCTCTATGCCTACTACATCCTGAAAATCAAATTCACAATCAAACAATAAGGAAAATTCTATTCCATTCCTTCTGTGAGGGTAACTGCTGATTCACACAGTAATGACCATGGACATATGAGAGTTTAAAAGGCTGAGGTCATCAGGAACTTCCCTTTCTCCCTCACTCAGGCTGAGTAGAGTGGTGGTGGGAACAGACAAAGGTAGCCTAATTTTCAAAATGAGATTTAAACCAATTCCAGGAAAACAACTATAAAAATAAAGCCAATGTACACAAAATTCATGCATATGTGAGTATAGAAAGGTATGCTTAATGAGGGGTCTAGAGCTTTCATGAAATGATTAGATCAGTTCTGAACTTAGCTAATTGAAATGATTCAGTACGTGATGAAAGCAGAACCATGGCCATGCTTGTTTACAGAAAAGAATAGCCATAGATGTTTTCCACTTAACTCTTATCTGCCAATTTCATGAGTGTATACATTTTATTAGTTTTGGGGGAATTTGATATGATTATTTTGATTATACTCACCACTCACTCCTTCCCCTACCTTCTCATAGATTCACCCCCTTCCCCACTCCCTCCAAAATCATGTGTTCTAAAAAAAATGGAGTTCAGTTTGTGCTGCCCTTAAAAACTCATGAGTATGGGGCCATCTACTGGAGTGTGGTCAACCTAGCACAGGTCCATTAGGAGATGAGGGTTCATGAGTCCTTCCATCTCCTTGCTAGAATTTTGACTGGGTTGATATTATGTAGATCCTATGCAGGCAACCACAGCTGCTGTGGGCTCATAAGTGCAGCAGTCCTTTCTTGTTCAAAAGGCACTGTTTTGTCCCAGGCCTCCTAACCTCTGGCTTTTACAATATTTCTGTCACCCTCTACCTCCTACTTTTTAAGAGTGTCAGCCACACTGGAAAGTAACTTATATTGATGATCCATGCTCTAAATAACTGTAAAAAACACAGGATTCATTTATCTTCTAGGCCTTCTATAGGCCTACGTTCATAGGCCACCATAAGCATCATGTCTCAAGAGAAGGAAACAAGCTGGAGTCCTATATCCCTTGAGGTGGAGGTTGTAGAACCTCTGGAGGCAAGAGAATGGTGAATCTTCCTCAGAGGAACGGATGACTTTCTATAGATGCTACATATCATCTACAGTGGTTTGAATGAGAACAGATCCAAGAGATTTATATAGTTGAATACTTGGTCCACAGTTGAAACTATTTGGAAAGGTTGGGAAATGTAGCTTTGTGGAAGATGTGAGTTACTAGGGGCAGGCTTTTAAGTTTGAAAAGACTTTATTCCCAGTGTCTCACTCTTTGCCTGCTACTTGTGGATCAAGGTGCAAACTCTCAGCTGTTCCTGCTACTATGTCTTTACTCTGTACTCATGGATTCTAATCCTCTAAAACTATAAGCCCAAAATTAAGCACTTTATAAGTTGCCCCCATTATTGTGTCTTATCACAGCAATAGGAAAGTAGCTAAGACAGCACCATCACTACTACTGTGGCAGAAGAATCAGAACACTTGTTTAAGTCCCATTTTATCCCTTAGTGAACTAAGCATCTTTAACCTTGTTGGGAGACTCATGGAGGCCTGCCTCAGAAGGAGAAGTGGTGGGGAAAAGGGAGGGGGAATGGAGAGAGCTTGCTTTTAAAGGGGGTTTAGTGTATGTACACAGAGACTATGCAATCACGTAGCACACTCTCACAGACTACATACTAGGACCTTGGGCTGGTCAGGTATCTGCCTAAATACTGAGGGTGCATATGCACGGGGGCAGGGCTCTTGGTGCTTACGCCTGAGGGCCCTGGGGGCAGGCTAGCATGATGCCTGAAATGCACAAGCACGTGTGCATAGGGAGTGGTTGGTGACTATCCTGCCAGGTCCCCAAGGTCAGGCCAGCACAATGCCTGAATTCTAACACCTACAAATGCCACTTTACTAAACCAGCACATTCCCTAACTACATTCTAAACATTTGTTTTTATACCCATAGATGAGCATAATCCTCATCAAAGAAATATCTCTTTGCAACAGAGACCCAACCTATACCCAATCAAATGCAGGGAGCAAGGGATTATGTGGTGTCCAGTCCCAACTCACATGTCTACAGCACAAAATACCTAAGACTCAGGGATCATTACAGAAGAGGAGTGGAAATATACTAAGAGCCAGGAAACAAGATGATTGTGAGATTGTGTCTGCTGGAAATGTCAGAGAAGCTACACTCAAGAAGTCTCATCGACATGACTGCCTAAACACATCCTAAATAACAGCAATATCAATGGACATACTAACAGGGAAGGACAAAATCTCATGGGGCCTCAAACCCATACAAAAAACTATAGACAATGAGGGAATGCTGAGAGCATGAGAAATGGTCTTCCCTAGATAAGAGAACCCAGTTGGTTGTCCAATATCAAGTGATAAGCCCTGAGATCATATACATACAGGTGACATTATACAGATTGTACATATTTATGAGTGTCTATGTACTTATAAAACAACAATTAAAGAAAAAGAGGCCATGAAGCATAGGTCTTTTATATTAAAATAAAACCATTATTTAAATATTAAGGTTCTCAAATATGACTGGAAAAAATTTAAAATTAAAAAGAAAGCAAAAAAAATCCAGCTTGAATCCCTCTGGGGAGAAGAGAATAGGTTTTGTGGGTGGACTGGGGTGGGTGGGGATAGAAACTGAAGGGATCAAGTGTATATGGAGGATTGAGGGAGAAAGTACTGGGAGGGGTGACTGAAACTGGGGGAAATTTGGGGGGCGAGGTAGAAACCTAACACAGTGGAAACTCCCAGGAATCTATGAGGGTGACCCTAGCAAAGACTCCAAGTAATGGGGGATATGGAGCCTGAGCCCACCATCTTCTGGGCTTCCAGTGGAGGGATTGGGATACCAATCCACCCACAGAACTTTCAACCCATGATTTTCTCTGCCTTCAAGATATGCTGGGGCCGGACAGTTGTGGCGCATGCCTTTAATCCCAGCACTTGGGAGGCAGAGACAGGCAGTTCTCTGTGAGTTCGAGGCCAGCCTGATCTACAAGAGCTAGTTCCAGAACAGGCTCTAAAACTACGGTGAAACCCTGTCTCAAAGCAACAACAACAACAAAAAATGCTGGCCTAAAGGTGGTACAGAGATTGTGAGGGTGGGCAGCCAATGACTGGTCCATCTTGAGACCCATAACGCCTCGAAGGAGGTCAAACCTGACACTGCCTAGATGGCCAGGAATCAGAGACAGGAAAGACTAGAGACCAATCAGGACTGACCCCGTCCCCTGCCGAAAAAAAAGGCAATGAAACAATTCTTTATTTTTTATTAAAAATTTCCACTTCCTCCCCTCCTCCCATTTCCATCCCCCCACTCCCCCTCTCCCTCCCTCTCCAGTCCAAAGAGCAGTCAGTGTTCCCTGCCCTGTGG
>LOJH01026893.1:6954-18237 GCA_001685095.1 Ellobius talpinus
TATCTATCTATCTATCTATCTATCTATCATCTATCTATCTATCATCTGTCTCTATATATGAAAATTTCAAAGAACAAATTAGAAGACAATTCTTTTTAAAAGTATGATTATTTATTTATTTGTTTATTTATTTATTTATTGGTTTTTTGAGACAAGGTTTCTCTTTATAACAGTCCTGGCTGTCCTGGAACTCTCTTTGTAGACCAGGCTGTCCTCAAACTCAATGAGATTCATCTGCCTCTGCCTCTCAAGGGCTGGGATTAAAAGAGTGTACCACCATTGCCCAGTTAAAGTATGATTTTGATTTGTAAAGGTACAAATGGGTAGATATAAACACATGAAGTTCTATTGTATTCCTGATAATGAGCCATACCAGAATTAGATAATTAAAATGTTTGTGATTTTTTTCTCATTTCCAACACAGATGAGTTTTTCTTATGGCTAGAGACAAAATACATTGTTCATTGTTTAAAATAGCTTTACCTTTCTTATCACCCCAGTTTTGACCACTAGTCCATTCATTAATTAAAAGAACAATTTTGAATGCTTACAAAAGAAGAAAAAATCTGTGTGACATATTAACTGTCATGATATCTTACTATATACATTGAACTCAGATAAAAGGAAAAAGTTATAGGTTATTTTCTTTAATCAACAAGAAAGGCTCAGCACTACTCTTAGGGATTCCTGATGTGCCATACAGCTCTGTCTTCCTGTATTTTTTTTCACATGAAAAATTGTGCCAAAATTTTTAATGTAACAGGTGTGAGACTGATTACATTTAGTCCTGTTTACAAGATTGGTCCTTGTGTGACATCTGGGAATTCTGATTTCCTGTCATTAACTGGTAAGAGTAGCTCACTGCTAAATTGTTCTGCCTAACCCTAAAAACAGATTTCCCTAAGTCTAAGCAAACGGCTTGCACAGAACACTTGCTTACTTTCTCAGAATCTGGGATTTTGATACTTGCCAGGTGCAGGCTGCCCGCCTGTGGGAATAACCACCCTGGGCCTTGGGCTTCTAATGAGCTTCTCTGGTTGAAAACACTCCAGACACCTTGTCAGAAACATGTTTCTGGAGAATTAAGAGCATCTGGTTTTACTCTAGGGAGAGGCCTCAAGGAAGCATGTGGCTGGTCATCCTTGGACTTTACCTGTGTGGCTTTTCATCTTTCTTAGTATCCTTTTGCTGTAATAAATCATAGCACTGTGCACTGCTGTGTGCTGGGTCCCCTGGAGTGCCGATCAGCCACTGAACCCATGGAGTCTTGATAACTCCCTGTCATAGCAGCTTCCTTGCAGAGCAAGAGTGCTTAGCATTTTCATGTGCTTGTTTTAACTGCGTGATGTCTGGCATACAGGACGTCTTCTCTATGCTGTGATATGACTTACTTTATACTGTACTTCGCATTGTTCCGCTATACTTTTACTGATTCACACACTAGTAATATCCAAATATAATAAGGTTCCAAATGAAATATTAAACCCCTAGTGACTCAGTGGTAACTAGATTAGGTTAAGGAATAGGAACGAGATTAAGGTTAAGGAGTCATATTTTTTTTGTGGGGACAGTTTAAGTATTGTTGACACTCATAAAACCCGATATCCTTATTTTCCATAACTGCAGGTTTTGTTTGCTGCTATGCTGTAAGTAGTAGATTATGAGCTGGAATTCACCTGGTAGGTGACAGAACTGGGTGGGTTATAGCATGGAATCCATGACTAAGACGAGGGGATTTTTCTGTCTTAAAAATTGCTTGGGACAAACATAAATTTTCCTGTTCTCTAAAAAGTCCCTGTTCCTTTCAGGACTTTCTATTGTCAAGAAACACAGTATCCTTTTTATTTACAAAGCTGAAGACATGGTATGGTATGAGAGTCTGAAGATGTTTGCAACTGTTCTCCTGGTACTGTAGTCAGAGAATAATGAAACGCAGAGAGTAAGCTCACATCCTTACTGTTAGTCTCTCCTGTTTGACCATAAATAAGTTGTTAAACCTTTTAAGCCTCAGTTTCCTCATTGGCAAGTTGATTTTTAAAAATACTCTCTGTTTTTGGTGGTTGTTGATTAGGTGATAATAGGCTTTGGATTTCTAGGTAAACTTTATAAGGAATAAAGGATTTTTTTTAACATAGAATGTAGACTCAATGGAGATAGTACCAATCAATCATAGGGAAAAAGAAAGTCAGTGCAAGGCCACTTACAGAAATGGTTTAGGTGTGTAGTCAGGTGTGTTTTTCAGTACTTTACTCACAAATCAATCTTTCTGGCTACCTCTCAAAGTGATTCCTCCAAAGGCTATCACTGCAGGGACATTCCAAGGAAAGGGTCATCCTGAGCAGACTGAGCAGAAATACCCATCTGCTGTTACACAAATGACTTTGGACTTAAGCCATAGTTTTCCCCAAACTAACATAGTGGGGGACACAGTTCTCTATTCAGGGGGAGTGTGTCATGGAAAAAAGGATTCAAAACTGTAACCTGCTCTGATTGATATCTCCCCAGAAGAAGGGAAATTGTTTTATCGGCTCAGTATCATGTACCTCAGAGAGACTTTATGTTGAATGCTTACTTTTATTTTTACTTCAAGTATTGTACAGGTGGCTGAGGTTCTAGAGATCAAGTTTATACCTAACTTTCCCATGATCCCAGAGGAGTCTTGTGGGTGGTATTGACAAAAGTTTTGGGGTGAGTATGTGGGGTGTAGTGTGTAGGATACGGCTGCTCTATTTCTTTTCTTCTGGTCATTTGAATAAATTTGGGTATTAGAACATGGCTACATGATTGAGATGAAGTCTTCCTTCTTACACTTCATTTCTAAAATGTGAAGAGTCCTCAGACTTATGGGGGAGCCTGATATGCGCTCTGACTGTGCAAGCTGGTTATGAGTTTGGGCATAATCTTTTATTTTGTTTTACTAAGGTAGGATGCTAATAGTATCTCTACACATTTTACATTAATGAGACAGAGCGGTGGATAGGAACATCCATTGGGAAATGTGTAAAAGGCAAGTGTTAGAACAGGACTAGTTACACCAGGCCTATATTCCTCACACTGGTTTTTTTGTTTTAATCTTTTGTTTATTTTTGAGATTGTGTTTTGATTACAACATCTCCCTCTTCTCTTTCCTCCCTCTCCCTGCTCTTCTTTAAATTCACAGCCTCTTTTTTCATCAGTTGTCATTGCATGCTTATATGTATTTGAATAGATACATATATTCCCCTCACACAAGAAAACAACCTGTTGATTTCATATAATGTTACTAGTATGTGTGTCTTCAGAGCCGTCTGTTCGGCACTGGACAACCAACCAACTGATGTGCTCTACTCTGGGAAGACCAAGGCTGTCTCTCCCAGTTTGACTGAATTGCCTGTAGTTTTTTCGGGAGGGTTGATGACTCATGGGCTTTTCCCCATGTAGTCGGGCAGGTTTGTTGGTGTCATCCCTGTTCAGCTCATGTTTAGGCCGTCACGGTATTGAGATTTTTATGGGTGTAGCTTCTGACGTTACTGGGATATGCAATCTCATAGCAAACTCCTCGATCCTCTGGCTCCCAATAAGTCTTTCTATCTCCCCTTCCACAACGTCCCCTGAGTTTTTGGTGCGGGGGTGTTGTTCTTATACACAGATAAGTGGTCTTCAGCCTCATCAAGTAAACTTTTAATGCAACAGAGGGAGACCACTACAGAAAACCACAATCTGTCTGTCTGTGGATTTACAGAGCCCAGTCCTGGTGGGTACCTCTTCACATTGACATTTCATATATCATAGTGTATTTTAAAACCACTTAATGTAATACACTAACATCTCTGCTCATCCATCATTTCTAGGAGTAAAAAGACTTAAATCACCCCAGGTGGTATGAAGAGGCGCTAATTTGATTTCCTTCTACTTTCCAACACTTTTAACATAATTTTTATATTGATTGTTTGGGAATTTTCCATACTATTTTCAAATTTTTAAACAAACTTTTTTTTTAAATAAACTTGAAGTGCAATAGGAATTGCTTACTCAAAAACGCTTTCCACTGGACGACACAATGAATAGAAAGGAAAACCACAACTCCTTATCAAATGCTCAGATTAAAAAAAAGCAGTCTTATGTCTTCTTGATTATTTATTTTTAATCATTTATTTTATGTTTTAATAAAGTACTTGTATTTTTACCTAAGTGAATGTACACTATACATATGTGGGTACCCAGAAAGGTCAGACGGTTGAATCCCCTGGAATTAAAGGGGAATGTGAGCCACTTGATATAGGTGTTTGGAATTGAACTCTGGTCCTCAAGATGAATACTCACTCTCAAACCCTGAGCCATCTCTCTAACCAGTCCCCCCACCAGTCTCTCTTTGGCTTCCACTTTGTCTTCCACACACAAATAATTTTATCTTCTATAACCGTTTCCTCAAATGCTATTTTATGCTGTCCCCTAGATCTCATTGTTTCAGATTGACGTTGAGTTCTAGTGTTTTCCAGTTTTTCTCTCATGTCTCTATCTAAAAGTTTCTTTCTTTCACATAGCATTTTGCTTGGTTAAATGTGTTTTCTTATGTTTAACCTGCAGCCTTGTTTGTATGTATGTTCAATACAGTGCCTAATAGTGTGTCTTGATCCTGTACTCATTTCCTAAATGTTTATTGGTTAGAAAAAGAGCTACAATAAAATAAATGACCCAATGATGCCTCTCCCTCAGTGGTTTTACCCCAAAGCACAAAATTATTCCCTTAGGAGAGCATAATGCAGAGAGATGAAAGCCACAAAGATTACCCTGATGGTTTTTAAACCTTTAAAAGCCAAGAAAATCTAATAATGAATGCATCAAAAATTTGTTTTTCTGTTTCATTATTTCTCTGATCTCTGTAGTACTGATTAACTTGTAATCACCATGCTAATGAGGTCTCTTGTGGGCTACTTCACATCTTTAATCTATGCCCATAAGGTGAACTGCACATACACTCCTTAATCACAATTAGAATATAATGAAATACTTTCAAGGCAGCAACCTGTTATTGCCCTCATTTCTTTAAAAAAATAAGCTTAAAAACCATCAAAATGAGAAAGCTGCATTAATGTATTTCTGTGCAAAGGACACTATTTTATATAACGTGCTCATTTGACATGTGTAAGGAGTGACATCTGTATGACATTGTTATCTCTCTTTGCAAATATAGTTTGTGATATAGCTAATAAAAAAGCTATTATATATTCATGCATAAAGATACCCATGACAGAATAGTGAATCAGAAAAACTTGAAGCTATAATAATTAGTTATGATATACAGAACCAAAGAAAACAAAACTTTTCACCCACATATCTGATAATGTTAAAAGCTGGTTATTAACTAAGCATGAAATACACAGCTCACACATGTTATGAGAATAGATAACCTGCCACGGTGATACTCTGTTTTTAACAGGACATGACAAAGAGAAGCCTTCCTTTCAGTACTTGTGCTTCTGAAACAGGTGATGCTTGTACCACCGACTTAATAATACATTTTATTCAACATTTTTATGACAAATTATACAATAATATGAAAGTTAAAATTAAAGAAAGAAGCAATTTTCTTATTCAAGTTGAAATATACATGTAAGTGACTTTCACCAGTCTCTTAAACGTCAAGTGTGAAATCTGGCTAGTTATTTCCAAATGCACCTTACAAAGTCTTTGCCATCCGAAATACCTACTTGCTCCACTCCATCTTGATTTGAGGAATATTCAAATAATAAAATAATTTCTGTAAAAGCCAAACAATACCCAGAATTCCTTTACAATACTGTGTAGCTATTTTCTTGAGACACACCTTTGTGAATGTTTAAAGCACACTATTGAGTTTCTTATAAAGTGAATATCCTTCCATAGTTAAAATTTCCTTATTATCACAGGAATGTATTGTCACAGATACCTCCACTGAGTGCTGCCATAATTATTTTTATCATAATATCAACTTAAAAATATATATTTTAAGTGAGGGCAAGGGTGACTAAGTGAAATGTTTTCTCAAAAAAAAATTCCTCCATCTGAAATCAATAGACAAACAATAAAACCTCTTCATGAATAACTAAATCAACTAAGCTTCTTAATTTAACGGCTTGATAATAATACTTTGATCTTTTTATATTCTTGGTCCTTATTATTAGTTATATGACTTGCGAATGTTCTCTACAATTCTTTAGTTGAGTTTTTCAAATACTTAATAACATTTTCTGTTTTCTCAACTGTCTGATGATTTTAAAAGTCCAATTTTACATTTAGTTGTTTCTGCTGTGCTCTGGCTCAAGCCTAAGAAGTCACTGGCAGATCTAAGATTATGACAACTTTAATTTTAGATCTAAGGCTATGATGATTTCCCGTTTGTTTTCTTTTGAAATTCTTGAAAAGTTTTAATTATGTGTTTATATTCTTTGTCAATTTTTAATTACATTTTGGGCATAGTATGAAGCAGAATTTCAGCCTCAATTGTTCATCTTAGAACTGCTTGCTGGAGCTAAATATTTTCTCCACTCATTGACTTTATCATCCTTGTAGGAATCAACTGGTTTTGTAGGCATGATTCTATTTTTACATTTTTCCATGAAATTCCATGTGCTTATACATTATTATGATTAATGCTTGATGTTTTTTCTTTTGAAACTTGAAGGATGAACTCTGCAATTTCATTATTCTTTACTGTTTTATCTATTTATGGCTACTTTAAATTGTGTTAGTTCACTCTTCATAAATCAACACCTGAAAGGCAAGGTGGCAAGTAAGTCTGTGACAGTGCAGAACAAATATACACAATGTTAACGCCAGGTTTATAATTCCAAAGTGTATAAGGACTATTGTAGGCGATAGAATAGATATCACAGTAATAAAATAAGTGGTTCTGGATTGATACAAGCATAATCATTAACTCAAAACAGCTATAGTTTTGGTACTGATTTCATCCAAGACCAATCCTTTCAACACCATAGTGAGAGAATAGGAATCACTGTCCTTAGTTGTATAGCCACTGCTAAGTAGGTTCCAAAATTTAGCTCCAAACCCTTCATGAACATGAGAGATTTAAGGGGAAGAAAGGTGTGGCTGGCAGGGGTAGTAGGGCAGACTTGAGTGAGAATCATCATAAGCATTATGCATATGCATGAAATTATTTAGGAACTAATTTAATAAATGATAAAAATTTGAAAAGAAAGAATACTTTTAGCAATGGGATAGCATTCTCTCATAATTGTAATTACACAACTTTCAAGGTAGATTCCTTGGTTATAACATTCTTTGGTGATGTCAAATGTCTATGTAAAACATTATTAAGTGGATATTTCTTTTGGCACATATATTTTTAGGAGAAGTGAAAGCAAATGAAGAAGTCCCCCTAAGTCAGACAGTGACTGGTCATGGAGAACTTTGGAGTAGTTACTTCTCATATTTTAATTGCAAACCAGCGGCTAGCTGGGAAGGAAATCCACAAGTTCAAGGTGGTGGCCCATCAGAGCTAACCCAGCCTTCCACATGGCTGTCATTAGAACCGCCACAGGAGTAATTTCATCTCCCTCAGATTGTTTTCCCATCTAAGTCTAAATTGGGATAAATTTGGTTTGTAAGCAACTCTTGTTCAGGTTGTTCTAATCAGGATGAGTGAATGCCGCAATTCAGAGACACCCTCCTGAGGAGCATTGTCTAGTATGCACTGTAGCTGGATCATTATGACAAGCCAACACTCGGTAGGTTGCCTTCCCTCTCTAGTCTTGTCCTCCTTATATGGCTGATCTATCTCTTGGCTTAGTTTTGTAAAACTAATTACAATGTTTGGAAAAAAGTAGCCCATGAAGGTACGTAATTCAAACTTGGGAAAATTAGAAATACATATTAAAAAGTCTAAATATGATTATTAAATTTTTAAATTTAATTTAATTTCTTAATCTATTTTTTAAATTACCAATTAATTATGCCGATCTCAGCATAATAAATGACAACTACCAGGTGATAGCAGTTTTCTTAATTCATTTTCTGATTTAATTCCTAAGCCAATCCCACCCTACTGATATTAGGATCTGCATATTCCAATTAAATTACAGAAAAGAGGAACAATATTAACTCTTCATTCAAACTGGTAAGAATGAATTCCTATGCAGCCATTCAAATGTTTGACATGTCCTTCACAACCTCAGAAACCCAAGTCACAAAGAAGAACTGAGTTATTGGCAGGCTGTATAGACAGCAAATGTTTGAAGAGTATTTGTTTGCTGCTTTTTCTCAGAGCATGGAGCTACCATCCTGGTGTCTGATCTGTCTCTTCAGAAACTCCTAGGGACAATCCAGCCTTCGACAGAACATAGAAAAATACATTTGTGAATGTATCATTAATAGAGAATAGCTTAATTCCCATCTTCAGGTGCAACAATCAAGATGTCAAGCATTCTTTCTGCACTCATAGGCCACTGATAAGGAGAAAACTAGTATATTTTTCCTTCATGATAGAACTTTTCTCCTGAGGAGAGGGTTGTGTGTTCCTTGTCTATTTCTGCCTGCCCCGACACTGTTCTTCTGGTCCTATTATTCAACTGCACTTTCACGATCGTGGGAAGATGCTGAAGCAGTGGGGACTGCTGCACCACGAGGAATAAATGAGCTGCCTTTATCACCGTCAGCAAGGAACTAAATTAGACCTGCACCAATGACGGTTTCTATTCTAGGCAAGGTCTCAATGCCTACCTATGTATTCTGTATTACTCAGAAACATAACAGATTGGGACAATGTAATCCATATATTGGAACGCCACAGAAAAGCAATTTTGGAAAACTACTTCAAATTCCTTAATATTTTTTACAGTTAAGTCTAATTTCTATTTATTTCGATCGACCAGTTTAGTTTTTATTTGCATGTCAAGAGTACTTCACTGTGTATCCTCTATTGGGAATTGAAGAAAATGAAAGAGATTTAATCAAAATAGTAAATCTGTAGACAAAACTGGAATGGTGGTTAGCAGGCTAGCCTGAGCCAATTCATTATATATATATAATATATAATATATATATATATCCAACTGTGCACAAGACACAGTGCTTTAAGAGGAAGTATGCAAGGAAAAAGATGGAGTTTTTTGTCTCTGGGGCATCAGCAAACATAACTACAACTACCTATGGTGATATTTTGTTTGTGCTTTAACAAATAAAGCTTGCTTGAAAATCAGAGTGCAGAGTTAGCCACACTAGATAGTCATAGAAGCCAGGCAGGGGTGGCACACACCTTTATTCCTAGCACCTGGGAGACAGAGGCAGATGGATCTCTGTGAGTTCAAGGCCATCCTGGGCTACCCGAGATTGAATCAGTCTAAAAGAGAAACAGAGCCACACATTGGTGGCTTACACCTTTAATCCCAGAACTAGGGAAATGGATAAGGGCAGTGATATGGCTGGACACAGAGAGAGGAATATAAGGCCGGAGGAGACAAGAGCTCAATGCATTCAGTCTAAGGTTTCATAGAGACAACATTTAGTCTGAGGATTTATAGAGACAAGATCTCCCCTTTGATTTGATAATTCAGTAGAGGTAAGGACTAGTGGCTGGCTTCTCTGCTGCTCTGATCTTTCAGTATTAACCCTTATATATGACTCCAGTTTCTATTATTAATACCAACTAGATTTCGCCCTATGGCTACCTCTGTAGAGGGCAGGATGAAAAAATGGATGAATGCAATAGGGGATTGAAGAGAAACATGGGAATGTTTGCCATGTGCTGTTTGTTGCTCAGTATCATGCTTCGTACAATTGCAGTTTCCAGTTAGTGAAGTTGAGGTTATTTCTACTATACCAGTGAGAAACATGAGAGCCCAAAGAAGTTAGACTGGTGCATAACTTTTTTTTTCTAGCTGTGATTAGAACTCCAGAATTACATTTTGTAAAACATTTGCTTTCTCTACTACACCAATGTTGATACAGTTTTCCTGATAACAGATCAGTCAAAGAATTTCTTGAAATACACATGGATGACCCCAACCCCGAGGCTCTGCGTTGGATACTCCAAGCCAAAGATGGAGAAGCTGAATTTTTAGCAAACAAGTCTCAAGTGTTTCTTTTTTTTTTTTTTTTAGCAACTTTTAGAAGCTTAAACTATCACACCATAGTTTATACTTATTATGAAGGGCAAAGGTGCCTCTGTGGGGGATGGAGGCTATTTTTGAAAAAGGTCTATACATTTGACCCTGACAGCTGGAGAGATAAGTTTCTAAGTGGTGTGATCAGAGACATCTTATTAACCAAGTTTTGTCAGAAATGTTTTTATGGCAAATATAAAATTGATTTTTGTTTTTCCTTGGGTTACAGTGTGTGTAGTATAAGCCACTATTACACACACACACACACACACACACACACACACTGTAATTATTTAGTCAACCTAATCTGTCATGATTCATAGTATATATAATATATTTAAGATAATATCTCATAATTTGTCATATGGTAATAAAAGATAAATACCAATTATATACATATATCATGCACACACACAGAAAGAGAGAGAGAGATTTTCAATATCCTGTCTGAAATTCGAATACAGCAGAACAAACTTTATCTATGGCTTTCTTCCTACAGCTTCAGATCCAACTGGAACCTGAGAAGAGTAAGTGGAATGTCAGGAGAATCCACAGGGTTTACCATTTATTACTGCATCGCTTCTTTTTGTGGAAGCTGTGTTAGGTACTTTTCTCGTTGCTGTAACTAAATACCCAACAAGAAGCAGCTAACGGAGGAAGGACTGATGTGGCTGGCAGTTCAAGGGGATCTAGTGCATCAAGGAGGGGAAATTTGGCACCATGAGCAGCCATCTGATGGTCAGTTTACGTTTGTACTCAGGAAGCCAGGAGTGAACAGGAAGTGAGGTCAGACTCTAAACCTAACAGCCTGTCCCCAAATGAACTACCTCCTTCTATAAGGTGACCATGAATAGAAGACTAACTCTCTGAGCCTTGCTATACGCTAGGTACTCTGTTCAGTAGTGGATCTGGGCTTCAGTATTTAGTCATCTATCCAATCTCTGCGGTGAGTTCAGTTTCTTCTGAAGGAAGGCTAGCCTTTGGGAGGTACATAATCTGACCTGTGTCTTTCATTTAGGAGGAAGTCAAATCAGAGCTTAGTTTTAGGATCTTCCAGAGCTCCTTTTGTGTAAGCATGGCACTGCTAAAACTGATCTTGACAATGGTCTTTTTTTTTCTGCTGTTGGGGGTTGGGTCTGTATTCTTTTTTTTTATTTCAGACACTTTTTTTATTGTTATTAAAAAAGTTTTCCACCTCCTC
>LOJH01026895.1:0-10542 GCA_001685095.1 Ellobius talpinus
GGAGGGGGAGGGAAATGGGAGGAGGGGAGGAGGTGGTAATTTTTAATTAATTAACTAATTAATTAATTAAAAAAGAAAGAAGGAAGAGAGAACACTCTGGGAGGTTTCTCTTTTCATTGAGGGACTAAAGTGTCCTTTAACCCTCCTTTAACCCATCTTGTTCCTAGATCCCCCTCTAGAGTCATTTGAAAGAATAAAGCCCTTCCTGGATCTCAGGAGTCTCGTTTGATCTCCTACAGAAATTTTAAATTGATGACATAGGAAGCTGATGGCTTCCTCTTGTTGTGTAAGCATAATGGTGTTTGCTTATCAGGAAAGGAAAGTATTGGAGAGAAGATTTTGTCATGAGAAACATGTTTTACTTGTAGAAACCACTCTGTAGTTTATATATGCTTCACAGCACATGGCACGCAGCACTTTATTTTAAATCAGTAGAGAAATGAATTTTTTAATTTGTGGGATTACAATATATTTACAACACTTCTCAGTTATCTTTTCTCCCATCAATCCCTCCCTGCTGTTCTTCAAATTCATTGTCTGTTCTTTCATTAATTGTTATTGCATGGATATATGTATTTATGCATACTTATATATTCCTAAATATAACCTAGTCAGTCCATATAATGTTCCTTGTATGTATAGTTTCAGGACTGACTACTTGACGCTGGAAAACCAATTGTTGTGCTCTGCCCTGAGTTAGGTCACATCTCCTGCTCTAAGTTTTCTTTCATTGTTTGTCCTTCTTTGTAAGGTTGAGACCTTTTCTCTGTCCATTTTGTCATGGCCATTGGTGGCGTCTCTGTTCAGCTGATGTTTGGCCATACTGATGCGACTGTATGGATGGAAGTAACTTTTGACATTACTAGGACGTACAATCTCGCAGCAAATTTCCTGATTCTGTGACTGCTACAAACTTACCGAGCCTCTTACCTGGTGCATATTAGTCTTTATCAATATATTTAGCTATGGTCACCTCCATTTTCCCTATCATTTATACTCTATTGGCTATAATCCTCCTAGTCCTCTGGCCACTGGAGCAACAATAGCTTTCATGTTAAAGCAGTGATTCTCAACCTTCCCAAGGCTGAGACTCTTTAATACAGTTCCTCATGTTGTGGTGACCCCAACCATAAAAATATTTTTGTTAAAACCTCATAATTGTAATTTTGTTACTGTTATGAATCAGAATGTAAACATCTGATATGCAGGATATCTGATATGCAAACCTCATGATAGAGCTCTTCAAATCACCAAAGAGGTCTCGATGCACAGGTTAAAAGCTATTCCATTCAAATGAGGCACATTTTCAAGTCTTTCTCTACATCATATTCTAAACCTAAATTTTGAGAGATATTTCCCCTTTAAGCTCTGCAGAAATTCTTATAAATGTGGCTTTTCCCTTTGATGGCTGATCCCAATCCAGGCCAAAATTTTAGATAAAGTATTATCCTCATCCACTCACACTCTCTACTCATACTGCACCAGAACCATACAACGAAACTTCCATGTGAAGTCTCTCCCCCATCTACATTTCCTTATATCCAAGGAAATGCCTTCTATGTGCCTTGTATACCATAGAATTGTCAGGGTAAGTTCAACTACCCTACCCTGCTTACACACATGTAAATTTACCTTATTGTGGCTGGGGGCCAAGGCCTCCTTGATAGCCAAATGCATGTTGTGGAGATATATGTCCGCCACGAGGCACAGGCTTTATATCAACATCCTTTCGGAATTTGAAAGTAACTTAGGCATATATGCAGTATTGTGAATGAATTCCTCACATAGGCCATTTAGTCAGGATTGTACTCATCCCGCCCTGACTGTCAGAACAATTGTGTTTTGTTGGAAGACAGAAAGCCCGACGTGGTTTTCGTCCCCATTTGTAGAATACAAGTCAATGATGACTGTACATCTGGAGAGCCCCGCAGGGCTACAGTTTCATGTCCACAAGACTGGCTCCTATGGATAGAGGGACCAAGCCACTTGAGACGATTTTGAATATATTCTTAAGGGGAAAAAAGTCATCACAGGTTTTCCTCCAAAATAATTTTTTCCACTTCCTATTAGTTGGTAACTCTCAAATTCATTTTGCTTTACTTTGAATAATGGCATTCAAAGATCCTCACAATTCTAAAATGGAGCACATCTGAGGCTGCCTGCTATGGGGACGGAATATGAAAAGGCATTGGAAACTTTTGAAATGGAAAATGAGGGGAGAAAATAAAAACCTGTGCAGATCAAAATGCATTTCATGTTCATTTTTTTCTCCAAAGACACAGACTTCCTGAAACTTCTTTTCACTTAGTTTTAGGTTTCCATTGGTCAGCATAAGATGATAGATTCAGTCAGTAGGAAGGCTTCCTACAGCTCTCAGAAAAACAAAGAATAAGAAGAGTGATAGAAAAGTGTTATTATTTTCCTAATGTTTTTGTTTATTGATTTTTTGAGGGTTATTATGTAGCCCAGGCTAGCCTAGAACCCATTCTATACAATGCGGCCATTGAAATCATGATGTTCCTCCTACCTTACCCTGTCACATTCTGCTGTCCCAACCATGAGCTCCCACATTTGTCTTATTATCTACGTCATCACACATTCATTGCAAAATGTATTTTAATTATTAACATCTGGGAATTAGCAAATATTGGTTTGTTTTATAGTGCATTTGAGAACCCAAATGATCAGTTTCTAAGAGCAAAATAAAACAAGATGCTCAAACACTGTCATTCCTTGAAAACAAAACAAAAGCAAACAATACTATCCGTTTATCTCTTTATTTGTATGTGTGTGCCTGCATGAATTTACGAGTACCAGTGATGTGAGATTTCCCTCTGTATGCTATGTATACCATTAATGAATAAAGAAACTGCTTTGGACCTATAGCAGGGCAGAACTTAGGTAGGAAAGAAAAAGTAAACTGAATGCTGGGAGAAAGAAGGAGGAGTCAGGAGAGAAGTCATGTAGCCTGCCAGACACCAGAGACAGACACCAGAACTTTCACGGTAAGCCACAATCATGTGGCGATACACAGATTAATGGAGATGGGTTAAATTAATGTGATGGCTAGTCTTAGTGATCAACTTGACACACCTGTAAAGAAGTAACCTCAGTTGAGTAATTGTCTCAATCACATTGGCCTCTGCATATGGCTTCAGGGTGTTTTCTTTGTTGCTATTTGATGTAGGAGGCTTATTGTGAATGGTACTATTCCTTGGAACACGTGCCTGGACTCTGTAAGAAAGAAACTTGAACAAGCTTTGGGAAGCAAGCCAGTAAGCAGTAGTCCTCCATAGATTCTGTTTCAGTTCCTGTCTTCAGATTCCTGCCTCTGTGGGTTCAAGGACACCCTGGGCTACAGAAGATCAATACAGAAACAAATCTAGGTGGTGTTACCTCACACATTTAATCTCAGAACTAGGGAATCATATACCTTTAATTCCAGCGCTAGAGGGATTACAAAATGGAAGGAGAGAGAGGTTTAGCTTGCTTAGTCTATTTAGTCTGCTTAGTCTGTAGTCACACAGACTTGGTAGAGGGAAGACTTCCCTTGGGGCTTGCCTGCTTTTCTGTTTTTTGAGTTTAACCCCAATATCTGTCTCTGGGTTTTTATTATTGGTGCTACAACCAAAAGCAATCTTGGACATAAATTGGTACCAGAGGATTGTGTAAATGTTTGGAACTTTGAGTTAGAGGACTTATCCTTAGCTTAGTAGATAGAAAGACTGAAAGAAATACAGATAATGGATACCTGACTTGTGAAGTTCCAGAGAAAATCAGGGACTCTATTTTTTCTGTTCAGTTTTTAATTAATCATCACTGGAAGTAAACATTTGCTTTATTGGAACAATAAAAGCCAGAAAGCTGGGGCTCACTATGTAGGCCATACTGGCCTTCAACTCACAAAATTCTGCCTGCCTCACATGATTTCTGAAGACTGATCTTAGGTCCTTGTGCTTAGAAGAGAGATGTTTTAACAGCTGAGCTGTCTCTTCCATCCCCTTTTCCTGAGTTTGTATGTATACTTTGTATTTTAGTAATGATAGGTAATGCATTATACAACAGGGTCCTAGATCTTAATAATTCATGAAATTAAATTTTATCATAGTTGAATATCTAGAGGCTAGAAAATGGGGAAAGAAGAAGGACCCCTAGTTCTTCAAAACCATCCTTCCATGTTCCAATTCTGAAATGTCCGTAGGTAGATGGACAGGAAAAGAAAGCATCACAGGTTTATAAATGGAATGCCATTTGGCTTTAAATACTAAGGATCTCCAGTTATTTACAGTGTAATGAATAATTAAAGATATCATGGTATATACAGCAAGCCTTACAGTGAGAAAGACAAATACTGTCAAAAGTCCACTTGTGTGAACAGCTTCATTATATTTTTAAATTACTAAAAGTAAGGTTGACTTTTAAACAGCCACACACATATTAAAACTACCCTAGATCCATTGTAGGAATGCTAACATTTAGGGGTCCAGAACCACTCCATCAGTTCAAAATCCATTCTTCCACTCTGTGACTTCCTACTGTGTTTTCTGTTACTGTTAGCTTCACTGTTGAATTTTAGAATTGCATCTAAATTGAATCTTACAGTGTGTAGGTTTCCTAAACTTGTTTATTTGTTTTGGTTTAATATTTTAAAAATCCAGTCATATCGTGTATATGGCCAGAAACTTATCTTTTTTGAGTATCATTCCTAAGTAAATGTTGTGTGCAGACCTGTAAAGAGATCGCGTCAATGGCTGAGTAGTATACTATTACATGGACATGCCACAGGTTGGTGACACAGTCCTATGTTTAAAGATATTAGTGTGCTTTTCAAAATCAGTGGTTCTGACTGGAGCTTAGGGGCTTAGGGGAATAGTGATGAATATGTTCAGGGGCAGTTTTTGATGCATGTGGAAACAAACCCCATTAAAGTGATTATTGTTCTGCATAGTATTTATCCTTCATCTAAACAATGTTACAGAGTGATCTAAATTTGACACACTGCATGACTGAAAGCCATGGTTGTTTGGGTCCCTGGAGGAGGCAAACAGGAGAGTCAGATTCCCTAATTTGGAATAAAAGATGTTTCTGAGTCTTTCTACACTGCATTTGGGTACAGAACTCAAGGACTCTATAAGAGCAGGAAGTATTCAGAAGATTTTGTCTTTTTTCCCTTCCTATGTAGAGCCATGTATGTCTCTCTTAGGGATTTCTTTTTTTGTCTAGGTTATCTGGGTTTGTGTATTGTAGGCTGGTTTTTCTTTGCTTTGTGTCTAAAAGCCACTTATGAGTGAGTACATATTGTATTTGTCTTTCTGAGTCTGGGTTACCTCATCCAATATAGTTTTTCTTTCTAGATCCATCCATTTGCCTACAAATTTCAAGATGTCATTATTTTTCACTACTGAGTAAATTGGGAGCATGAGGGTCATGGGAGAAGTAGAAGGGGAAAGGGGAGGAAGGGAGGGAAGCGGAGAAAAATGTATAGTTCAACAAAAACCATAAAATAAGAAGAATCAGGGCAGCATTTGAATAAAGTTTTCAAACCTGAAAATAAAAGACTAGGAAGTACTCTTATACCCTTCATCACTCTGTGCTCATATCCCTAAACTCACTTTCTGTTTGGTCAAGTCTTTAACATTATTTTAATGTTGCCTCTTCCTTAGCACTAATTTTTAGTTTATGTCTATCTATGATTAGCTTTTCAGCATGTGCTTTGCAAACATGTCTTTATAATGCATCAAGCAAGTATTTAATCTCTTAATAGTTTACTTTATTCACCAAATGAATTTAGTTTTAATAAAATCCAATTTGAAAAGCAGTTTTCATGTATGAGTAACACATTGCTTTCCAAATCTAAAAATGTTTTTCCTAAATCATACTATAATGTTTACTTTGTATCACTTTATTCTAAAAGTTAAGTAGTTTCAAGCTTATTTTAATCTATTTTGGGGTAATGTTTGCCTGGGGAATGCCATATACATTTTGGCTATGTTTTGTTAGATAAATGCCTATAAGTTTTTCTAAAATGTAAAGTGAACCTTTATTCATTCTGCATTGAAATGATTTTCTCATTTTGCCAGGATGCTCTCAGCCATATCTATTTGGGTTTGTCTTTTGTGCTATTGATTTGTCTGCCCAAATCTCCAAATTCCCACTGGCTGGGCGACAATAGCTTCAGAGGAAGCCTTAGTATTTGGCCATGAGATGCCTGAAATTAATTCTTTTTGAAAATTGTCTTGCATGTTCCAACTACCTTTTCCACCCATATAAAAATTAGAAGTGTTTGACTATAGCTACAAAACTAATGCTGCTAGAATTACGATAGTAATTAAATTTATTGCCTCAAGTGGGGTTTAGGGGATTTCTGTCCTGAATCTTATAACTCACGAACTCTGAAGGCCTCTCTCTAATTACAAAATTTTCCTGTGGTTCACTTCATCAGCGTTTTGCGAGTCTCCACGACATAGACCCTGTATGGGTTTTGTTGGAAAGGAACTCATTCCATTTTCTTTCAAGTGTGTATAAAGGCTACCACATTTGGAAATTAAGTATTAATAACTTACTTCTAATATTCACATATATAATTGATTTCTGTGTGCTGACCTTGTATATATCCCAAATGCTTTCTAATTTCGCTTATTAGTTTTATGTTTTTATAGATGCTTTGGATATTTTACACAAGCAATTTCATCTTCTATTAATATGAACAATGTTGGCACTTCATTTCTAATTAATACACCTTTTATGTCTTTTTCATGCCTTCCTTCGCTGGTGTGTCCTTACAATCTCAGGTGAACACAGTGATGAGAAGGATCAACCTTGACTTAGTCTCACTACTGGTGACGTCATCCAGTTATTCCCCATTAAGTGCTAGATTCCCTGTACTTTGATTGATGATTTGTGTTACTTTGAAGAATTTCTTTTTCATTCCTATGGGCTGAGGGGCTTTCATCATTAATGGCTTTTGAAATATCACGTGATATTCTTTCATAGTGATTAACAAAATCATATGGACTTTACTGCTAATAATAGGCATTGGATTGATTAACTCTTAATAGGAAGCCTGTTATTTTGAGGTACACTATAATAGCTTGTAGTATATTATTTTATTAAACATGGTTAAATTTTATTTATCAATTCATTGATTTTTTTCCATGTTCTTAAAAGTAGTTGCCTATGTCACCTTTTTTAACATGGGCTTTGGATTGCTGTATAATAATTAATTTATGTGTCACATAAAAAGGGATGAAGGACCACCAATAACTCTTAACTTATCGTTTCTAGGGATTGTTGAAGATATTTCTGCAAAATATTAGCATAGATATTGGTAGAATAATTAAAGATTTACCTTTATTAGCATGGGTGGGCACCACCCAGTTCATGAAAAACACTAGTGCAATGCATGAAACACCTGTCCTTTGTCCTCTGGTTTGCGCACCTATCTTCTTGTTAGACATCTTAAGATCTTGCATAAGAGGCCTTTGTAACTGAAATGAAGCACACTTCTGGGCTTCTTGGATCTGCAGCTCAACAAGGACATCCCATTCTATAAATGACACCAGGCAATTTCTATAAGACTCTTAGAGATTTCATACAGTTTAACCTAATGATTTACTGTTTTAGAATATTGACTTATACAGAACAATGCTGACCTCATAATTCACTCACAAAGACAGCTGGGAAAAACTGTGTGTTCTGGTGCCTTGAAGAGGTAGTGTACCTTAGGGGACATTCTTAAGCTATTTATTTGCATTTTCTAGTGACAACATGTAGGCTCAATAACTAATTTTCAGAAGAATTCAAACTCTAAATGTAATCTCATTAATTGCTAGTTCTGCAGCTATTTAACTTATGCATTGTGCAAGTTTTAAGGCTTTGTAGACTTTGAGGTACTTGGCCATTTTAAGTCTAATCATGTGTCCAGATTTTTCATGTCCAGAGTTTTTAGTAACATCTCTTTATTGCTCTTTGAATAACAATGATATCTGTCATGCATTCTCTTTCCTAGTTAAGTATTTTCTAATACCAAGTTTTAATTAAGGGATTATTAGATATTTTTAATTGTCTAAAATGGTTACATGATTTCACTTTTTGCAATCATTTATTATTTTCAATGTCATACAGACCTACTAATATTTCATTGTTAATAAGAAATATACAGATGCCCATTTATCTTTCTTTGTTGAATTTTTTGAGAATACATATTATATAGCCCCACTCTTTATTTATCAGAGAGTGATACTAAACTTCTGATAGTTCTGCTTCCACTTCTTTGGTGTTAGAATTATAGGTATATGTTGCCACATCCAAATACATATAGTTCTGGGGAGAGTATCATGGTTTTAAGGCATCCTTCAAAGTAAGCATGCCACCTATGTAACTACCTGCTCAAACATTTCAATTTCTTTTTTTCCTTTTTTTTAAGTGTATACCTGTGTATCCGTATATCTCTTTGTGGGTATGTGTACAGGAGTGTGGGTGCCAATGAAGACAGGAGGAATCAGGTCCTTTGGAGTTGATTACATAAGGTTATTAGTTACAAGATGTTACCTCAGGGACTGAACTCTGGTCCTCTGCAAGAACAGTATCCCTTCTAACTGCTGAGTCCTCTCTCTAACACCAATTTCTCTCTTCTTAACATGAAAACTGAAAACATTAACTTCAGTTTTTTTTATTATCTAATAAAACATCTTTTATTTTTGTATATACTCCCCATGATTTCAGCCATGTCAATATCTATTACTAGTTTTAATTTATTTTTTATGTGTCTGGCAATCAAAAAGTAGCTCTTACTTTTGCTAGGCAAATGTAATATCATTTAACTATAATGTACTACAATGAACAGCCAGACTACTATGCTGTAGGAAGACCTGCCCCTTGTGATTACCCACCTACTGGGGTGTGGCCTCTTATACTATGTATGTGGGCACAGAACCTGAGTCCGCCCCTTTTTCCTACTTCCCCTTGCTCCCTTTCGCTGATCGCTCATTTGGATTGTTTGGATTCGATCTCTATCCATCGCTCAAGCAGGGAATTCTGATTTGAAAATTTACCCCTAAATTAATAACTATCTACCTCTCAGTTCTGAGCTAGTGTGGGATTTCTTTTAAGCATCCGTTCACCGCTTCATCTGGTGTGATCACAGTGACACTTCTACATCAAAATTTATATGGTCATGCTCAGAAGCCAGTTTAAATGAAACAATTATGCAGTTCCCATCATGATTTCTTCTTTGACTTCTGTGTTATTAAGAATACCTCTTGATTACTTTAAAAAATATTTTGTGTTTTTTCTTTTAACATCCGGATTCCAAACATATTTCTGTTGATGTCAACTGCTGTTAAATCTTGGATATTTTTTCAAAACTGTTAGTGTTTAAACTAGAAAATCAGTGTTAGATAATGTAGATGTTGCCTCTTTTCATGGGAGAAGGAGAGACACTGGTTGATCCTCTTCTAAAACTAGGCCTGAGTAGTGGAACCAACAAAAGTAGTAGATATGTTCAGTATTCGAAATGTTTGTAGAACTTCCTGCTTTCTCTTTAAGGTCTCCATTCTAATTGTTTGTTGTGTTTCTTATTCAATCTACATTTAATTATAGGAATATATTTCTTAATCAGAATATTAGATTAGAAACAAGGCATACACAGGACAGGAAATACAGCATGCATAACAAAAATATCTATGTTTCTTATATGTTACTTGGCCTTTTTCCTTTGCAACTCTTTAGATTCTTTATTTGTTCTATATATTCAGTGTTTATGAATTCAGATTATTATATGGTGAAGGATTTTCTTTTTCTGACTCAGTCTACTTGGTGTTCTGTAAGCTTCCTGTACTTGCACAGATATATTTTCTTTAGGTTGGGAGAGTTTTCTTCTATGATTTTGTTGACTGCATTTTCTGTGCCTTTGACCTGGAATGCATCCCCTTTTACAATCCCAATTATTCTTAAGATTGGTCTTTTAAAGATGTCCCAGACTTCTTGGATGTTTTGTGTTAGGGAACATTTTGGATTTAACCTTTTCTTTGACCTACGAGTCTACTTCCTCTATCGTATCTTCAATGCCTGAGGGTCTCACTTCTACTTTTTGTATTCTGCTGGAGATGTTTGCATCTGTAGTTCCACCCAGATGTTTCATTTCCACAGTTCTCTCAGGTTGTGTTTTCTTGATTGCCTCTATTTCAATTTCCAAGTCTTAATTGTTCCCTTCACCTGTTTGATTGTTTTTTTCTTGGCTTTTTAAAAGGAATTTATTGATTTCTTCCAATTTCTTTTGTTTGTTCTTTTCTCTATTTCTTTAAGGGAATTTTTCATTTCCTCTTTAAGGGCCTCTATTATCTACATAAAGTTATTTAAGGTCATTTTCTTCTGCTTCATCTGTGTTGGGATGTACAGGTCTTGCTGTTGAAGGACCGCTGAGTTCTGATAGAGCCATATTCCCTTTATGTTGTTGGATGTGTTCTTACTGGCAGTTACCCATCTTTTCTTCCATCTGATATAGGTAGTGTTTGTGCCTGCAGGTCTCTCACTTTCTTGCCA
>LOJH01026896.1:0-12269 GCA_001685095.1 Ellobius talpinus
GCCGTGCGGGAGCCGGGCGGGACGAAAAGCAGGCCTGCTCACCTCATCACTACAGGTGAGGAAGTATATTCCTCTCCAAGTGGGGAGGGCTGGGTGAAGTAAATATTTGCTGAGCAATAATACAATCTACCATATGACCCCAAATCTTTTTTTCTCCTAGAGAGCCACAACATAGAGCAACACATCCCTTAGAAAATACCATCTTCTATGAATGAATGAATGAATGGAGAAAATGTGCCTTTCAAAGCAAAAAGATTCTCTCTACTCTTGAAATAAGGAACCTGAGGATCCCAGAAGGGAAGTGACTGGCCCCACACCATAGAAACCAGCCAGTCTGGCTCCTGTCCTGCTCCCCACGCAGAAGGAATTATGCAGCACAAACACAACTTTCTTGGTAATCAAAGCCATATTACTCACCCTGTCCTCTCACCAAGGCTTGGTGGACAGGTATATAACCATTGGTGAACAGATGTATAACCATCCGGTAAGAAAGGTCATGTGCTGATTCAGTCTCAGTTCTCACTCTGAATCCAGGTAGTACTTTGGTTCGTCATTTTCAATTTCCCAAGCCCCAAATGCTAAGTGTATGTTGAATGGATGAGTCATCCATACTGTGAAATTTTAACCACTGCTTAAGTATTCTGTGAATTCTGCGGTCTGCCCCACTGGGGCCTACCCTAATGTACAGACAGTTAGTGAACCTGAAGTATCAAACACACAGTGAGCGAAAAGTGAGAGACAGAGGCATAGGAAATGTTTAGAAGGGCATGAATCAGATAAGCAATCCGCAACCCTTTTGCATTGGGGTTACTTAAGACATTAAACTGCTTTTAGGTTTGTGCATTCTGTAAATGGCTCAGTAAATATAGTTTGCTTCTATAGGTATGAATTCAGGTTATGTTTCTGTTGAATAGGCTACAATCAGAAATGGGTGTGGCATATGGATTCAATGGGTATTTCCCATCTGGAAATACTTTCAAGTTTATGCTAGCATGCAAAAAGCAATTACTTGCTTGTTGAAACTCTTAAAAATCCTCCTCCTCCAGAATCAACTCCTACACATTTGCCTGAAGCCTGTTTTCAGAAACAGAGTCAATTTCTAACCACTCCTTCAGTGGCCAAGGAAGTGAGTACCTACCATGTGCCAAGTGCTGAGTGAGCCACCAGGGTAACAGGCGGGGAAACAGGTGGTGGCCAAAGTCGGCTAGGCCTACATTCATCCCATAGCTGACATGGATGGCACTGGACCATGAGCCAGACAGCGTGCTAAGTGCTCCTCATGGATTATCACGTTTAATCCTTGCAACAAGGTGATGAGGTAGACGCTATTATTACACTGCTTTATAGCTGTGGAAACCAAAGTGCAAAGAGGCAAAGGAAGTTGCCCAAGGTCACATAACTAGCAGATGGCAGAACTGACATTTGACTCTGGGGCTGTGCTCTAAAATACTCCCCTACACCGTCTCCTATTAAGAACTTGCCCACATTCCTGGAGCAGTAAGTGGCAGAGTCAGAAATCATAGCAGAAACCCTCATCCATCACGCAAGACTATGCCCTGAATGGATAAGTCACCTTTCTCCTTCCAACCCTCCTCATTTCTGGATGCTACACTAACATGCTGGAGACCCTGGGGAGTCACCTTGAGCCTCCTTCTTCATGGCAACAAACAGAAACATTCCTTACCCTAGGAAGTTGTAGGGGGCTCATTTTAGAAGATGGCTCCCCCTATCAAACATGGTAGATACTCAAGCTACGTCTGTGTGCTTCCTGATTTCTAGGATTGGATGCAGTTAGCTAAGTGCTTTCAGGAGTGAATCTATTCAACAATCTACATTACTAGTGATATGCTAGGGGGCAGGGGCAGGAAAAGGCCAGAGGCGTGCACTGGGTAAAATGTCAAGGGTTGTAAAGTGCCCACAAAATTCAATTGAGGGAACACTGGAATAAACAATCCCCAGAAGGAGGCAGCTTGGTTCGTCATCTTTCCTGTTTTTCCAGCTTGGCCCAATTTCAAAACCTCATCTTAATCTTGTCAGGATTTTGGCCCTCTGCCCCAGGAAAGAGCTGCCAGGAGGCTTAACATGAGCCAAGTCTTCAAGGAAGTGATGTCTTTTGTGGGTCAAGAGAAAGCGAGTAGCTTTCTGGAAGGAAGAAGGTGGCAAGGACAGAAACAGGCAAGGGTCAGCTAGCCACTTCTCCCTGGAGCAGCAAAAAAGCTGAGGTTTAGAATGAGGCAAGGTTTACTGATGATGTTGCTGGCAGGGCTGGGGGTAGCGATGTACTGTGGACTGCATGGCCTAGCTGCTTTCCACACAGCAGCCTTCTCTCCTCATTCCCTACAACTTCTTCCGGAAACATCTCCCCTGCCTGCACTGGGGACTTCAGAACCTAAATGTGGATCCCATAGGCACTGGAAGAGGACACAGTGGCTGTAAAGACTAGTGCAAAGATTGTAGCTGGATTAGTTACTTTTCCTATTATGATAATAGACCCGGACAAAGGCAATTTAAGGGAGAAAGCGTTTGGGAGGGTTCAGAGTTTGCAGGTCCAGTCTGTCACAGCAGGGAAGTCCTGGGAGCATAAACATAAGGCAGCTGGACACACATCAGCAGTCAAACGCAGAGCAGGTGAATGCTTATGTTTATCTGTTTCTCCTCTTCATATTATCTGCATCCCACCCCAGAAAATGGTATCACCCACAGTGGGTGGATCTTTCTTCCCAACTCAGTTATACAAATCAAGATAACTCTTCCCAGGCATGTCCAGAGGCCTGTCTCTAATGAATTCTATATCCCCTAAAATAATAACTGACATTAACCATCATGTTGGCCATGTGGGAACTGGTGATGAGACTATCTGAAGGAGTTAGCATGTCCTAAACACTTTTAACCTCTTACATCACCTCATCGGCTCACTGGCCTTGAGAAGATTATATCCCATCTTGTAGATGTCACCTGGATGAGGCAGTTCCTTTTCAACTCTACCCATAACTGTTTCCCAAGTTCCAGACCAGGCTATCCACTTTAACTTGAGCATGCCCGTTTGAGTAACCCTCATATTTCTGCAACTCTGAGCAGTTCTGAATTTAGCATCTTCCCCTCCCACAGATTTCTGGTTCCCAATCACAGTTTCCATATTCAGAGCCATAATCATGAGCCTTCATCTATCCATCTCCAAATAACAGCCTGGACCATGGGTTCAACCTCTGACTCTCTCCCAAACAAAGGCTTCTCTCTGCTCTGAGATGTGTGGCATAGTTCAGAATTCATGTTAATGAAACTAATTTTAATAACATTTTAAACCCTATTTTCAAAAAAAATGTTGTTATTCTAACATGTAATCAATGCAAAAATTATTGACATTTTGGAGCTGGAGGATAATGACTCAGCAGTCAAAAGCACTTTCCTGTTCTTGCAGAGGTCTAGGGTTTAGTTCCCAGAACCCCCACGGCAGCTCAAAACCATCTGTAACTTCCAAGTTCCAGGGGATCCAGTACTCTGTTGTGGCCTCTTCAAAGATACTATGTACACAATGAACACACATAGATGCAGGCAAAACTATCATACACATGCAACAAAAATAAATACATTTTTAAGCATTATAGACATTTTATATCTTGTGTGTACCTTACACTCATAGCCCATCTTTATTTGAACGATCCAGTAACAACAGGAGCCAGTAACTCCCATGTTTAACAACACATCTTTAAAGAATGTTTAAAGCTGGCCGACCTGTTTCCTGTTCTGGGGGACAGTAATTCTGAGAAATATTCTAGGCATTCTTCAGGAGGAAAACAGCAGTTTAAGTCAAATAAGTATTGAAAACAGTAACAAAGTGAAACTTAGTTTTCTACTTTAAGGACCTCCCAGAGTCCTTAAATGTGATATTAGAAACAGAACAGAAAGCATGTAGCATTTCCCTCAACTTATCTGAGCTCAGAGTTCTGTTTTCAGAAAACATTTCTGAGGACTGGTGCCCAGAGGAATACACTCTTGCAAATGTGGTTTGGGACACATATTGACACAGTAGGTCCCCAGATCTGCAAAGGAAGAACTTAGAACTCAAAGAACCACCTCAAGTGTCTCTACACTTGAAACACGACTACCGGGCTGACATACACTGGAACGCTAAAGAGGACAGGACTGGAACTGGTTGGCAAAAGTTCCAGTATATTTGAGTTTAAAACAAAAAAGGAGGGATGTGTGTCCATGGTGTGTGTGTGTGTGTGTGTAAATCGTTTAAAACTAAAATGAAAGGATGGGGGCAATGGCTCTGATTTTTTAAAGTAAAAGGGATAAAGGGCTGGTGCGTAAGCATGAGGACCTGAGTTTGAATTCTCAGTATCCATGTAAAAAGCCGGACATGGCAGCGCATGCCTAAAATCCAGTTGCTGGGGAGAGGAACACAGTAGTCTAGAACACTAGACCGACAGTTGAGCTGAATAGTTAGCTCTGGATTCAGTAAGAGACTCTGTCTCAAAAAATAAGGTTGATGTTGGGCGGCGGCGGTGGTGCACAACTTTAATCCCAGCACTGGAAAGGCAGAAGCAGAAGGATTTCTGTGTTTGAGGCCAGCCTGGTCTACAGAGTGAGTTCCAGGAAAGCCAGGGTTATGTAGAGATCCTGTCTTAAAAACACAAGAACACACTAATATTCTGGAGGCTCCAGAGGAAGATCAGTTTGTGGCCCAAGTTCCTCTGAGGCTCCAGACTGTTGGTTCAACTCAGAGGACTCTTGATTCATTATACAGTCATCTGGTCACTGACAACTGAGATCAGTCGTGATCTTTCATAGAACACCATGTGTCTGGGTGGTGGTCAGGAAGATTTTTCTTTTGAAATTGCACTGGTGGACAAAAGCAGGCAAGCCCATCTCTGCTGGGAAAGTCATCAGAATAGTGGTCACCTTTGGGACTTTGTGGTAAGGAGGAAGCAGGGGGAGGGCTCGAGGCATTGGCAATGTTTAACTTTTTTATTATGTAGGTCATAAAGGTGTGCTCAATTTTTCAAATTTATCAAGCTGTCCATTTTTATTTTCTCTCTCTTCTCTGTATGTGTGTGTGTAGGTACATGTGTGTCCCATCACCCATGCAGAGGTCAGAGGACAGCTTCTCGGGACGTTAGTTCTCACCTTCCACCTTGCTGTTAATGCAGGGTCTCTCTGGTTATTGACACTGAACTGCACACTGGCATGAAAGTTGTTTGATTATCCGGCTTGCATCTGAGTGTTTGCCATCTGAGTGCTGGTGTTACCAGATGTGGATCAATCACAACTCTCTTTTCTACTTTTTCCTTCATACGGTCTCACTATGTAGCTCTGGCTGTCCTGAAATTCACAATATATAATTTTAAGGCTAGCCTTAAAATCATAGAGATCTCTTGCCTCTTCCAAGTGCTGGGATTAAAGGTATGTGCCACAATGCCAGCTCTCAAATCTGGCTTTTTGTGTGGGTGGCAGAGATTGAGTTAATGTCACCAAGTCATTTCCCCACCCTGAGCCCATTTTTTTTTATTTTTTATTCTCATATGCATAGGTGTTTTGCCATAGTTGTAGGATCTCCTGAACCTGTAACTACAGACAGTTGTGGGCTGCCATGTGGGTTCTGGGAACTGAACCCTCTGGAACAGCAGTCAGTGTTCTTAACCACTGAGCCATCTCTACATTCCCTTCTGAGCCCATTTTTATGTGCAATTTTTAATATTACATATTGATAGACTTTCATAAATTACTTTTATTATGATGAACTGCATTATACAACTAAGAGAAAACTTGTGTGACTGATAAACCCAACAGGCTAAAAAAAAAAACTTAACAGGCTAGTCTGAGATTTGAGCTGGGAAGGAAGAGGGTTAACCACCAGCCAGGTGTTTTTCCCATATAGAGTCTAAACAGTATTTTTTTTGGCTAAAGTGCAGCTAAAGTTTAGTTGTGCTGCAGAAAGGTCCATAACCATCAAAATCCAGAGAGAAGGAATTAAAACAGTTACGTTATAGCATCCAGGAGCCCATAGGAATTGTACGTGGATGTACCTGCAAGCCCAGGCCTTTCGGAAGTGGGTCTGTGTCCCCATGCCTTAGCATAGGGTAAGACTAGCTGTCTTCTTCCTTCTTCTTAGATTTCAGTTGTGTCTTGGGAACCAGAAATGTCCAGGCACACTGTGAAAAGGACTGCTTGCTCCATTTAGGGCCAGCAAGGATCACAGAGGCAAGCAAAGCTGGGCTGAGAATGGAAGGGGAAATGAAACCCTGCTACAGCTTACATGTGCTCAAGCAAAGAAGCCACCTGCGGTCAGTTGAAGTGTGGCTGGGTAGAAAGGATAGTAGAGCAGTGGGGGTAGTAAAGACGGTAGATTTCAGGCAGAGATGGGAGCAAAGATAACAGTGGTTAAGAATAACGAGCAATACATCATAGCTGAGGGTAGGGAGAAGGTGGGTTTCAGGTGGTAGAATTGAGAGGTCAAAGGAAACAGCAGTTAATAAGCTACAGCCTTTGCACAGAAGAAACAACTCGACTTGGAACCATGAGGCACTGACAAAACATGCAGCTCAGCAGTTCTCTCATCTGGAAGATTGGGACTGTAATAGTTTCTTCCTCTTGGGGTCATTGAGAGGATGAAGCCAACTGATGCATACAATATGTACAGCTGAGCACAGCCAGGTGCATAGCTACTCAGGAGGCTGAGACAGGAGGATTGCTTGAGTCCAGAAGTGTACAGCCAGTTTGAGTGACAGAGCAAGAAACCATCTCAAAAAATATTGTATAAATTTTGTAGTTTGCTGTAAATAAATAAGTGTTGATGATGAGAAGAAACTTCTGGCTTCTAAAAGGAGCTGAGGTAGGCCACCTGGAGAGCCAACAACAACCAAAAATCCAAAGATGGGGGAAGCGAGACACCCCCAGAGGAGGGGCTCTGACTCCAGGAAGACATGTATGTTTATGTAAAGTGCTATGTTTGGGCATACCATGTTCTAGGAGGAAGAAGGCCCATAACATACTAGCTTCTAAGAGGACCTGACGGTACATGTGCATATACACATTTTTAAACTACTTAGCCTAAAAGAAGGAAGCAGATGAGACAAGAGGCCCACAGTCATGCATGAATGGAGGTCTGTGAACCCAGGTCATGCCGTTGGGGTAAAGAAAGCAGCAAAGGAAACAGAAGGCTTAGAGAACCAAAACAGCTTGTAGTGGTATGGGATAGGAATTGGCTGAGCTATCATGTAGCCCAGAGAAGGTTCACAGGGGCTGGTGACTGAAGTTTGAATGAGCTGACGGATGGACAGTTGGAAAAACTGCATTTCTGAAGGAAGAGTGATAATAAAGACCCTGGCTATGTTTCTGTTCTGCTTGACACATTAGAAGTTTATTGGTAGTTCAGCCTGGTCTACAGAAGCAATTTCCAGGACAATCGGGGCTATAAAGACATTCTCCAGAGATTTGTGCAGATGCATTCCTGTGTTGTGCTTCCTGGTTCTGAACACAAATGCATAAGAAAAATTTCAAATAAATTGTGTTACCATTAAAAAAAAAAAGCAGAGGAGTTGTGTTTGGGGTTACTCAGCGTCACTGAGGGGATTTGGAGACCACAGCATTGTCTTTTTTCCATCAAGTATGTAAGGCTGGATTCCCTGTCCTGGGGGCTCTCTTACAAGGTTCCAGACGTCCATGTTGTAATTGATAGGTTACTCCATCTATCTCCTCTCCCTCCAGGTGGAGGGAGGCCGCTGCGGTGAACTCCGACCCGCAGTAGTACTAGCAGGGCCTGACATCAAACAGACATGGAGATATGACAGAGTAATTTAACTGCACTGCAGAAGCTGATGGGGAACATCTGTCTTCCTGGCTTCTCCACATTCACTGCCAGAGCTGGTGCCCCAAAGCAGAGTCCTGAAAAATTAGAGACGTCTCCCACAGGCACTTTGGGAGGAAAATATCTCTGGGACCCTGAAAGATAAGCCATCCTGAAAAACTAGTCCTCTGAGTCTATCTTCTAGAAATTTCCTGAGGGTAGGGGCCCAGAGCCATGAGAGTGATGCTGGAAGCAGCTTGTGGCTCTTTAGAGGCAAAGAATGCTGTCTCCTTCAAAGGGATATCTCTAACTGACTATAATCCCTGATATTAACTAGACTAGTGCTTTTTCAAGGAGGTTGGGATGATCCAATAGATCTGAACTAGAAATCAGCAGACCCTCTTTCTTATTAGATGTGTGCTGTCCATCAGCACCACACACACACACACACACACACACACACACACACACACGTCTTAGCCCCAGGCTACTCCAGTCGCTACCACATTACATTCCTCCCTGTTTATTAGTGAAACCTTCTGAACTACTTGTCTAAACTTGCTGCCTCCACTTCCTGATCTTCTACTCACTTATCAACCCAGGCCCATCCCTAAAATAAGGCTGTGCTTCCAGGACCTCCCAATGACCTCATCTATTCGAATTACTTCAGGTATTACTTCAATGCTGTTAACTTCCAGTATCTCTCCTGAGCTCCAAAGCTATGTGTCCTACTGCCTACCAGACAGACATCCTAACTCTGCTGAAACACAATTACTTTAAGCTTTCCATGGGCAGAGCTGAATTCATCATCTTTTTCTCAAATCAAGTTGTTCTGGCTAGTTTTATGTCAACTTGACATAAGGTGTAGCCATCTAAGACGAAAGAACTTCCATTGTGAAAATGCCACTATAAGATGGGGCTATAGGCGAGTCTGTACAGCATTTTCTTTTTTTTCCTTTCTTTTTCTTTTTTTTCTTTTCTTTGAGACAGGGTTTCTCTGAGTAGCCCTTGTTGTCCTGGAACTCACTCTGTAGACTAGGCTGACCTCAAATTCCTAGAACTCCACCTACCTCTGCCTCCTGAGTGTTGGGATTAAAGACACATTTCTGGTTTGTATTTTCTTAATTAGTGATTGATGTGGGAGGGCATAGCCCATTGTGGGTGGGACACCCCTAGGCTGGTGGTCCTGGGTTCTATAAGACAGCAGGTTGAGCAAGCCATAGGGAGCACTCTTCCATGACCTCTGCATTGGCTCCTGCCTCCAGGTTCCTGCTCTATTTGAGTTCCTGCCCTGACTTCCTTCAAGGATGAACAATGATATAGAAGCATAAGCCAAATAAAACTTTTCCTCCATAAGTTGCTTTTGGTCATGGTGTTATGTTACAGCAATAGCAGCCCTAACTAAGATATAGGTCGACTCCCAGAATTTCTGGTTCTTGTGAATTGTACCTCCAACCCCATCCTTCACTTCGCCCCCATCGCTTTCCCAGACATATATAATCAATCACTGACATCAATCCTAAACTATGAATACCACCCTCCACTGCCAGTTTCTCTCCATCCTCATGACTGTTTGGCTGACCAGGACCATCAACATCATCGTGCATGGGGAGGAGGGTTTGTGTGTACATGTGTGTATGAAGGTGAGAGTCATGTCAGGTGTCTTACTCAATCACCTCATGTTTCTTTTTGTTTTGTTTGTAGGTTGGGTTTGGTTTTGAGACAGGGTCTTTCACTGAACCTGGAGCTTCAATAAATGGGCTGGGCATCCCGTCCTAGGGATCATCCTGGCTCTACTTCCCTGGAGCTGGGATTATAGGCATGTGTTTCCACTCTCAGTTTATTTTTTATACAGGATCCAACTCGGGCTCTTGTGCTTGTTTTGCAAGCACTTTATCACCTGAGCCATCTCCTCAGGCCAACATCATTATTTTTGCTTACATGAAACAACCACCTTTGTAAGGTCTTCTTCAAATCTACTTTTTATTCAAAAGGTAATATTACCTATAATGTATATTGATTATGTTTCTCTGTTGCTGGTGGCTCATAGTGACTTCCTGTTGCCGTGAGGACAAACTGCTTTTTCCTGAACCCAATTCAAGAAATCCTACATGAGTTGCGCCTTTCTCATTATTCAGCCTTGTATCTGTCTGCTTTTCTGTGCCAATAATAAAATACTACAGACTGAGGAATCTTAAAAAGAGAGGCTTTGCTGGGCAGAGCAGTGGTGGCCCATGCCTTTAATCCCAGTATCTCAGTTCTCAGGAGGCAGAGGCAGGCTGTTTTCTTGAGTTCAAGGCCAGTCTGGTCTTTGGAGCAAGTTCCAGAACAGCCAGAGGTACACAGAGAAACCCGGTCTCAAAAAAATAAACAAGAAAAATTGAGAGATGTGTGTGTGTGTGTGTGTGTGTGTTTGTGTGCTTCTCTGGCCTTCAGTTCTATGAGTCCAAGAGCAGGAGGCTGGTTATGGCCTTGCTGGTAGAGTCCAGAGGTTGCTCAGGGCAGTAAATGGCAGGAGGTATATATGTGTGCACATGTGAGAGTGTGCGTTCTTCTCTTTTTATAAAGCTACAATGATTTAAACAAGGGGGCACACTCTAATCTTAATTTTATCTAATCCCAATCATATTCCAAAAGCCCAACATTAAACCAGGTAGTGGCAACATGTGCCTTTAATCCCAGCACTCAGGAGGTGAGGGGAGGTGGGGAGATCTCTGAATCCGGGATAGCCAGGGCTGTACAGAGAAACCTTGTCTTGAAAAGCCAAATTAAATAAATAAATATCAAGGTTTAAATTGAACTCACTTGCCGTTTTACAGCAAGTCCTGGGGAACGCTCGAATCCTACCCAAACTCTAGGTCTAATCTCTCACCGTCCATCTGGATAATCCACTCCCAGCCACACTTAATATCCAGGAGCTCCCCAAAGCACCCGAGTTTCCAAATCTTTCCCACCTCTTAGTATCCAGTCACTTCCCTCACACACCAACTTTTAACCTGCTAACTCCTGTATCTTCCTCCAGGCCTGAGCACAAATGTCACTTTTGGATCTGGGCTCCTCTGAAGGACTTCACAACATACAGCATTTCCCCCCACAGCATAACAAACACTCGTTCCCCTGTCTGTCTTATCTACTACATCTGTGCTCCTTCAGAACAGGCACCTGGTCATTCTAGTTCACAGCTTAATTCTTTGTTCTAGGTGTAGTACTTGGCTCATTGGTTTTTGCTTATTGGTGTTTGTCTGAGAGGAGGAGGAAGAGAAAAAGACAGGGTGGAGGGAGGGAGGAAGGGAGAGAACAAGCTTAGGGAAGGTGTAGGATGTAATAAAAATCAAGGAGGGGAAGACAGAGAATTTCAGAAGAATGTCTTGGTAGATTCCACAGAGGTACTAGCAACATAATGGGTCTGAAGAACAGGACTAAGGATCTGAGGCCGAGACCTAGACAGGGCCAACAGAAAAACAAGGAAGCTCAGTCAGAAGGCTGCACTCGTGAGAGCTGTGGGATTATAGAGTAAATATTTCAAAAGGAGTCAAGATTAGAAGCATGCATTTGAGAGGCTACCTGTGGAAGTCAACATTGGGGCTATAGAGCTACCACAGGGGGATACATAAGGAGAAGAGACTACTGCTGATAATAGAAAGACAGCTCATAAGCATGAGGATTGGAATGTGTGTCCCCAGAATCCACAGAACAGCTGGACCCAGTGGCACACTTAGAATACCAGAGCCTGTACCTGCCTCCCACTTATCCATCGCCTTTCCAAATCTCTCCTATAAAGGCGAGGGGAACAGTGACCTCAGGACAACTTGGGAAAACAGCCTAGGTATTCAGAGGCTGGGCTTACTGGGCAGCTTAACACGCTTGACAGTCCTTGCTGATACAATGAAGGAAGCACTAGTAACTATGCCTAGTTGCTACAAGAATTTAAGACAAACTCTCAGAAGCACTTGGCATAGGAAAGATCTCAGAGTAAGTAATCAATCAATGGGAGGTATTTATTGCTTTTATTTGCTGTTTTTTTGTAAAGACAGGATCTCACTTTGTAGCCATGGGCTGGCCTGGCACTCAGTAAGTAAACCAGGGTGACCTTGAACTGACAGAGAACTGTCTGCCTCTGCCTCCCAAATGCTGGGATTAAAGGCATGTGCCATCATGCCAGGTTTCTGAAAAATTGTTTTTAACAATTACAAGGTCAAAGAGGGTATCAGGAAGAAGGGGACAAGTGAAGCTACAGGGACTCCTGTAGGAAGAGATGTCCCTTGCAACCACTGGGTTCTGGACAGGGTCAGAGGAGGGGGTGATAGAGGACTTGGAGGATCTGTAGCAGGGGAAAAAATGTTTATGATGTTTTCAAAACCTGACGCTGTCACCATTTGGTTAAGTGAGGCTGCTACCTGCTACTTCTGTTTTTTTGTTTTGTTCTCTCTCTCTGTCTCTCTCTCCCTGTCTCTCTCTGTCTCTGTCTGTCTCTGTCTCT
>LOJH01026897.1:0-18236 GCA_001685095.1 Ellobius talpinus
CAGGGCCCAGACGTCGCAGCCGGTGCCTCCGCTGGGCCCCGGGTCTTGGATCGTTGGCCACCCTCAGCCCCTCGCCCCTTAGGAGCAGGGAAGGGAAGGAGGCCAGCAGCCTCAGCCCTGAGACAGGACTGTGCTCGGGCACCAGGTGAGACGCCCGGGTCAGCCGGTGGAGGCAAAACCCTTGGTGATCGGCTGTAAATAAGACACTAGGGGTTGGCAGTCGAGGTTGTCACTGGTCCGCTGCCCGGTTTGCAGACCTCCTTAACCCCCGTGTTTGAAACTTGGGGACATGTTCCTCCTCCCCTCCTCCCTCTGGTGTGGGCACTCCTTGTCCTTGGTTGTGTCTGTGCCAGGGAGGCAAAGTGGTGCTGGGGTTAGCTTTCTGCCACTGGCCTCCCTGTGGTTGGAACTCCGGGCTGCTCTTGATGAATGGCTCTGGAGGGTGGAGGATAGTTACATTTCCTGTTGTGCATTTTCAGGAATCACCGAGGTTGTCGTCAAGCCTGAAGTCATTTATTAGTTCTTTTACAGCGACCGACTGCAAATAACATTTGAAGTCTGTACTTCCCTGGTGCTTAAGGGCAGGTGCAGGGACGGGTCTGTTAGCCCACTGTTTACAGAAGGTGGATGACTGGATGGTAGACAGATGTACACTGCCTGGTCAGGGCAGGGCCCCAGAGGTCGCCCCCTTTAACTTCATCACTCGCACAAGTTCAGGATTCTATGATTTTTCTCAACTCTCTCTTTTAACTTGGAGTGGGGGTGTCACAAAAACAGAAACCAATACACTCTTGGAATCTTGTCTTTTCTAAGACAGATTCAGGCAAATGGAATATTTAGGACTTGAGTTGGCATCTCTTTTAAGGGGCAACTTTGGTACATCTATTGATTGACGGGGCAAAGTCTGGAATTTCACTGTAATTGGTGAATGATTATCATTTACAGCCTCACTTGTGTAAGAAGTCAGCTTTTGGCCCGCGTTTAGATCTCAGAGATCTTGTCTGTTATTTGTTACTGCTTCTTAAAATTAAACGTATTTCCTTCTCAATGAGGTTTTTTTCTGCTGACCTTCAAAAGTTAGGAAGAACTCCACATATTTCAGACTGACTTACCTGTAAAAATATCATCTTTATAAAAAAATGAGGGTTTGTAATCAGACTCGAAGCAAATTAAGGCAAAAGAGGAATTGCCATAAATTCTTGATGGCTCTGTGAACTATGGCCTTACTTTTCTCCTACCCCACCTCCTGAAATACTTCATTAAGCAAATATTTAATATACCAGAGCCAGTGAAAGCTGTTTAAATCTAGGAGTGGACTACTTAAAGCTTTGGATATTCAACATTTGATGTACGTCGATTTCCTTACAAACCCTTTTATTCTCAGCTTCATTTAGTAAAAGCTGTGTTTTATTTCTAGCCTTTTCCACTTCAGTTTTTAAAAGAGCAAACAGACTGCGGAACCGCACAGGGGCTATCACATCCCAGCTCCCTTATCTGCCTTCCACCAAACGGGCTGAAAGTAATCAAGAGAGAACTTATTTATTCATTTGGCAAATATTTGTGGGACATGAACTGCCCGATACAGTGGTAGTCTGTGTGAATTCACCTGGAAGCAAGGAGGACAGCTTCCTCAGCTTCTACAAAGGCTGCCTTCTAAGCTGTGAGCTGACAACCAAAAATAAATACAGTAATTACCTTTGGGGGTTAGTCTCAGAAAGGTAATAATACATTATACTTACAGGGCCGCTTTGGGGGAACAATTGTGATACTGTGCATGAAAGAACATTGTGTACATTTTAGCAGTCTACAAATGTGTTACTCATTAACTTTCTAAGCTCTATTAGATTATTGTTAAGATTAACCTGTATATGTGTAAAACATATATATGTATATACATACATACATAAATATGTATATATACATGTGGAGCTGTGTGTCCTGGTACATACCTCTAATCCCGGTATTAGGGAGGCAGAGGCAGGAGGATTGTGAGTTCAAGTTCAGGTACAGACGGAAACCCTGTCTTTAAAGTAAAAGTGGGGAATCACAATTAGGTCAACACTTCTGAGGGCATATGAAATAATGGCAAAGGATTAAATAGTGGGGAACTATTATATGTGAAATATCAAGAAAATATTTAACAGTGAAATATGTGAATGAAATTTGTGTGTGTGTGCGTGTGCTAGGAGAAAAGTTAAGTGGTATTCATGGAGAGCAAATGGTATGGGAACAACTGGTTTGGATGAGTGTCTTCTTTATTTACTTATACATCAAATAAATTACTTTATCGTAGTGAACTCACATAAAAAACATACAACTAGGTTAAGGTAGCCACTCAAACAAATACTACCCCAGTCCCAAACTCTCTGCATTTCTGTGAACTTTTATACAGTTAGAATGGCCTTTCTGAAGTCATGGAGCTTCACTTGGGGGTTTATACTTCACTATTAATTATAGTTGTGTGCACTTATCTACCACTAAAATGGAAACCTAGAGCAGGGTTGAAACTAGAGAACCATTAGCTTTATATCCTCTTTCATGACTCATGGTTTCCTTTGCCTACATTCTGTCCTTCCCTATCACCTATGACCCTTTCTTGATCTCTTTTCTAAATAGCATTTGATACCCACACTTACAGCTGTGTCATATGTGTTACAAGTTAGGCTCTGAACATGAGAGACAACATCTTTTCCCTGCTTACAATAGAGACAATACACAGGTTGCACTGTGCTGGGCCTGAATTTTCTTCACCACTTTCAGACTCGTTAAGTGATGGCTGCTACAGATATGGCTTAGCTCTCATCTGTATTTAGTTGCATTGTCTTTGAAGGGTTTTGGGACACTCGGATTTACCGACTCCTCGAGTGCTCAACACTCCGTGTGTACAAATAATATGACATGACAGGTGAAAATAAACACCAATAGTACATATTTATAATATGCGTAAATATATAATCCCATACACAGATTTCTATGAAATAACAGGAAGTATTAATAGTAGGGCCAATTGTTTTTCATCTGTATGGCATCCCACGTTCCTTCCTGAATAGGGGAGAAAATGAGCGGACTTTCTACCTCTGTCTGCCCCATTCACGCCCTGCTCTTTGGCTTGCGTGGATTAATATTTAGTTAGAAATATCAGCTTGATGTATAACTGGCCAACTTGAGGGGGTGTTAGCTGGTAGAGATTGTAGCTGCGAAAGTTTGATCAAGCTTTGAGTTTTACCTCCCCACCTCACCCTGTAACAAATTATGTGTCGATATCAGATTTAAATCAGAAACTATTATTTGAGAATAAAATACTAAAGAAAATACTACCCAGAAAGATACATGCTCCAGGCAGCTGCCACCCAACTGTGGCCATGTCGTGAAGATTCCCCGGGCTTTCTCTGAATTAAGAGCAAGTGGTAGGGCTGTCAGGGAGCCCTTTAAATTGATTTCACTCTTTACCGATTCACCTTAGGATAGATTCTCTGACACACAAATTGTGTTCCTTTAAGAAGACTTCATGAGACTAGACTTCTTTTCGCCACTTAGCCTCCTATGACTTCCAGTCAGAACTCCTGACCAACTCGAGAAAGCTATTCTCATCAAATCTAGTAAATGTAATCCTATCCAAACATAGGGAAACCCAGCATGTTGCCACTCTGGGCAGGTCTGTATTAAGGTGACAGCCATGAGGTACTGGAACCAACTGGCGATTTCCCTCAGAACTTCAAGTTCTGCTGGGATCCAGGAGTCTCAAATCATTACTTTAGGTGAATAGTTAGTTAAACATAGCAACAAACTTATTCACTTATCAAACAACTTGTGGACAACTGGTCATGTACAAAATTTTGTTTACAGGAAGGTGAATGGGCTCAGAATCCTAGAATTCACTACACACACACAGACAGACACACAATTTATATACATACAAAAGCATAATACATGTATATAGATTACTTAATTTCAAGTTCTGTTCATATATAACATAAACATAAATTTATTTGTTTAAAATAATATAGCTCACACACAGACACACAGACACACAACATACACACATACGTGTATGTGCCCTGAATTGAACCCAGAGCCTTGAGAATGTTAAGCAAGTGTTACACCCCAAGACTTGGAGATGACTTTTATCTCTTTTATTCATTCTTTAGTAACTTCCCCTTTTGGGACCTTAATTTCCATAAAATATGGTTAGATAGTTCTGTAATCCTTAGGGGACCAGGAAATACATTTGTTTATTATTAAATGACCAAGGGAAAGGAACATTTAAAAACCATTCAGGATTCTTTAGATTTGAGACTGGCTACAGTCCTCAAGTCTAAATCTTTCAGACTTGAGCTTGGCTATAATCCATAGTATTATAATACATTATAGCATATAATATATCTCTTCACTCCATCATTATGAATCTTTTGTTCCCTAGAGTGTGCCAGGTCCTTCACTCCAGGCTCCCTCAATTGTGTGGCCAGGGCAAAGGTACAGAACCACTCACTATTCAAGGATTTCTTCCCAGGGTGAGTCTTTGGTTTTGGCCTTGGCTCAAAGGCTATGCCAAGCAAACAACAAGCAAAAGCCACTTGCTTCTACATTTTATATATTGTTTTGAATAGGGCTCACCTGTGTTGGTGCTGCCCATATTGACCTTAGTCATCCTGCCACAAATGGTATTCTCATCGTGGTTGTCCTACGCTGACTTTTCCATTCTAAAGAGTGAAGAAAGACTGTGTTGTATGGTAGTGCCTCCTTGTGCAGGAAGGTCATAGTTATGGTGGGTTCTTTTTCCTGTCTTGTTTTGTTTCTGTTTTGGATTATACTTCCCTTTATGAGCTCTGGTGAGCCAGAAAGAACTAGAGTCGAGCAAAGAGACATGTGGAGACACATAGGAGAAACAGGAGGCTCTTGGGGGGACTTCCTAAGCATTTTTTTTAAATCTTGAGAACATACCCAATGCAGTTGAACAGAGATCTTAATTTAGAATTTTGTGTGATAAAAGCCTGCCAAGTTTTCATTAAACAAACTTATTTTTGAGCAACAAGTACTTCCCATGCCATTTTTCAAAATAATTTATTTCTAGATGTACTTAACCAACCTACTGCTATCTGTGCAACAGTATTGGATGCCCATGCTTTAGGCAACCAAATGAAAGTAAACCAAAAGAACTTAATTGGTCCTTAGTGAACTTATGCCTATCAGATTTAGGGACAACCCAAAGAAGTCCTTTTGTAGACAGAAGATCTATCTCTTTTGGCCCTGTGAGCTTCAAATCTGACTCACTCCCCATTTTATTGGGTTGACATTGTGAATGAGGGAGAACTGCATACAGATTGCTTTATCTCAGTCAATACCAGTCATTTTTAATTTTGTTCTCCTTATCCTAGATTTATTGAAGGTGAAGAAAAGAGCAGTGGTGAGAAGAGAATGTCCTGACACCTAACTGTGGTGTTGGTAGGGTGATGGAGCAGAACTGGGGAGGGTGCAGCAAGGGGAGAGTGGGGGAGAGAATAAGGAGAAAGCTAAAGAGTCGGTATTTGGTAGCGGAGGAGAGGGGAAAGGCAGTGAGCAGGTAGAAATTCCACAACTGACTTGAATGGCTAAGATTTATTTTTATTTCATATGTATGAGTGTTTTGTCTTCACGTATGTCTGTGTATCGTGTGCATGCCTGATGCCTGTAGAGGCCAGACCAGGGTGGCAGATCCCCTGGAACTGGAGTTACAGATGGTTGTGAGCCTCTGTGTGGCTTCTGGGAACCAACCTGGGTTCTCTGGAAGATGATCAAGCACTCTTAAGCACTGAGCAATCTCTTAGGCTCCAAGTTTAGTATTTTAAATACTTTAAGCATATCCCACGAAGTTGTTCTAGGAAATTCCTTTCATTGCAAAGTGTCAACTATGCTGTGGAGTTAAGGAAGGAGAGACACGCAGCGTTGTTAGTTGAAATGCTGAAGGAGCCCCCTCTGTTGTCTTTGGGTTAGACCTTTAATCCTGTGGAAGACAGATTGTGGCATGAAATTGCCAGGCAGCTGCTACCTCTATGCAAGTGAACACAGATTTACAGGCGACTGTCACTTGGGCATGGTCGAAGTCATTTTAGAGGTATTGATGTTGAAGTTTTGGGGACGGAAGGACAGAGACTCACATTGTAAGGCCCCTAAACTTTCTCTGAACCCCCTCTCAGAAGATAGGAGGCAACACAGCAAATCAGAAATACTGTGGCAGCTCTCATAGGCTGTACCCCCCAGACTGCTTTTCTTTGATTGGGTTTTACTCTTCTCCGATCCCAAGTGGTATATATGGAAGCTGGAAAGCAGACTGGCCAGTTTGTGCTTCCTGCCAGATCAGGTGAAGAGTTAACTGTGAGCTCCTTAGCTAGGTAGGCACCACAGGTCACCCATTGTTGGGAAACCTGGTGAAGCATCATATAGCTGAAGCTTTACACAAAGAGGAGTTTTCTGGAATTTAGCTTAGTGATACATGCTCACAGTATTAAAAATGTTAAATGTTCCAGTCAGGCAGTCACAGTGGTGAATGCTTGCCTCCCTAACATCAGGGAGGCTGAGGAGGATCTCTGCAAAGTTGAGGTGGTCTTGGGTACATAGTGAGCTCAGGGCTAGCTTGGATACAAAGTCAGACTTTGTTTCAAACCAAACAAACCTTAATCTAACAAGAGTTAAATGGTCTGTTCCATTAATGGTGCTTCTAGGAATCTACTTCCTTGAGGTGACTGGAGGTTAGAACAAAGATTTATGTGTAAGGTAGTTTATTCAATTGGATTTCACTGTATAGAGACTTGTGAACCTTTTGAATAGCCAACAAGAGAAACACATGTAAATTATGGCATATCTGGAAAGTAGGTAGTTTTAAAAAGTCATACTTGTGGCTAGCATTTAATGAGGGAAAATGTTTATCTCATGCAGATTGGCTGGGAGAAAAGGATATTAGATTGTGCCCCCACTCTTATTTTAAAAATTGTGTAAATTTTGTTTATGCAATGTTAAAAGATGCTGGAAGAAAACAGTTTGATAGTAGGATATATTTGACTTTCTTTAAATACCCTCCCCCAAGACACTTTGCCTTTGTTTAAATTTGGATCATCCATAGTTACTTTCATGACTAGAGAAATGGTCTCAAGACAGTGCTCATGTGTCCCCACTGACCAAACTCTAGCAAGTGTGAAATTAGAAAAAGGAAATTAGGCCAGGTAGTTTGGGTGCTTGCCTTTAACTTTAGCACTGGAGAGGCAGAGGCAAGCAGATCTCTGTGAGTTTGAGACCAACCTGGTCTACAGAGTGAGTTCTAGGACAGCCAGTGTTACACAGAGAAACCCTGTCTCAGAAAAACAATCAATCAAAGAAAGACAAGCTAGGAAACTGAATGTTGCTGAGCAGGATGCTAACTATTGACTTAGCCATTATCCATCACACTCTGCTTCCTTGTACAGATCCAGGCTAAGAATTGGGGTGCTCCTAGCCAATGCTGGAAGGCACCATTGCCTTGCTATGCCAAGAACTAGTAATGGTCTATGGTTATCCCATGTGACAATTCTGCCTTATATGGTTGTAAATACCATAGAAACACAATACCGGAGAAGGAGACAAGAATTACTGTTATTTACAAGCAAGTCAACAAGAGGATCAGTGCAGTATTGGTCTCCACACCTAGACCCTGTTGAATTGTGTTGGGGGCATTGCATGCTGTAGAGAAACTGCCCCTCTCCCTTCCCTAGAGGGAGGAGGAAGGAGAGAGGTATGAAGAGAGAGACAGGCAAGGACACACAGAGAGAGCTGTGTGACAGGCCCTATATCAAAAAAAGGCAGACTGTACCAGAGGAGTGATACTGAGTGTTTAACACACAAACACACACACACATGAGTGATGCTGAGTGATCTCCTGATACACACATACACGAGTGATGCTGAGTGATCTCCTGATACACACACACGCACACACACATGAGTGATGCTGAGTGATCTTCTGATACACACACATGCACACACACATGAGTGATGCTGAGTGATCTCCTGATACACACACGCACATGCACACACACATAGATATGAGTGATGCTGAGTGATCTCCTGATACACACACACACACACGTGAGATCAGTGTCACTCCTCTGGGACAGTTTATCTTTTTTTGATATAGGGCCTGTCACTGGCAGTGATCCTCCTGTCTCCACCACCCCAGTGCTGGGATTACAAATGTGGACCATCAGATCTGGCTTTTTACGTGAGTGCTGGGGATCAGACTCTGGTTCTCACGTTGTGCTGTGTGTGTGTGTGAGAGAGAGGGGGGGGGTCTGGGAACAATTTTAATATAATAATGGAGCCTAAAAGGATCAAAGGGAAGTAGGTAAAGTCTTCTTCTTTAGCCAGAGCCTCATCACTCTCTTTCGGCCTCTTATCATAAGCCTGACTTGATTTCTTCAGCCGAAAACAGTAAGTACTCTGAATGGCCACAGAAGCAGCACACAGCACGTGCTGTTCCTATGGCTTCAAGCTGTGTGCATACCTGAGTGTTTGCGGGCCGCTGGGTGTGTTGTGAAAAGCTTTGGTTATTTCATTTTTCTCACCTCTGTGATGTGTCACTTGAGACCCGGAATCATGTGCTTCTCTGCATTCCTCACCGGCACTTGATGCGCCGTAAGAACTAGATAAATATTTGCTGCTTTGATTTTCAGTTTAGAGCAAAGGTTAGCTCAGAAAGCTGAAATCCAGCCCAGAAGGAGTGACGGAGCTCTGCTTTGTGTTAGAAACCTGTTTGTATGTGTATCTAACACACAGGCACGGAGTCTTGTCACCTAGCAAGGGGCCTTGTCGCTGTGTATAAGAGGTTCAACAGCCGTAAGATGAAAAATTGCTCAGCTTTTCTTTTTTGTACCACGACTCTTGAAAGAACCTGACATTTCATTCCCAGTGGTGATGGCTACACCTTTTTGTGAATATAAATCTATTTGGTGGTAAACTGGAGATAGGCTTCCAAGAGCTGCTGCTTTCTGCACGGATTAAACTAGCTGTACCTTTGTTATCGTCATTAACAAACACTTCCGGCCCTTAACCTGTGCAGTGAAATTTTTTGTAAATCAAGTGCGTTTTACAGCTGCCTCTATTTGTTCCCTTTGGCTTTAATTGTTTGGGCTCAAGCACCAGGCCTGTCTACAGAGCTCAGGCAATTTATTTTTACTGAAACCAACCTAAGAAATGCTTAGGTAGCCTGTCGCTGCAAGATTAAATGTGACCTTCATGGAATCCTGTTAGCAGGGCCAGCAGCTAGAAAAATAAAGACCAAACCAAAACCTTCAGCAACAAAACTCTCAGCTGTTCAGTGGGGCCGAACTTTCCTGATTATTCTCTTCCATAAAAATGTAGCAGATTGGTTTTAAGTGAATTCCAGTGGGTTTAGGGATTTGCAGCCAGCAGAAGAACAGAAAAATATAATCTCACTTTAAAATAATAATCCAGAAGGTAAGTCTACAGTGAGTGTTTCTTAGGGGTTCTGGGATTTTCCTCGTATGGGAGAGTTTAACTTCCGTGCACAGTTGGCCTCGCCTTTCAAGGTAAGGAGCCCTTAAGTGGGAAGGGAAAACCGCAGTAGGGAGAGCATGAGCTTAGGGATGTGGGGCGTGCTGGTACCTGCGGCCATGTTGAGGCTCCCTTTTCTTCTCCCCACTGTAGAATGGAGGTAGAAGCTTGGGGAGCCTGGGAAGGAGGCCCCAGTAGGGACAGTACTTGAACTGCTTCTTCTGCTTTGAGGTATGTTGTACTGATGACGCAGGCATTCATGCAGTGGCAGGAAAATGTTCTAGGAGAGGAATTTCTGGGGCCAAGCAGCTTTAGGGTAGCAAAAAATTGTTTATGTATTGATTTTGTAGTTTTTGAAAATCAGTACATTTACAGTTTGGGAGATAGGCTCGAGGAAGGTGCTCGGCAGAAAGAACCAACTGTTTTGTTCATGCGCTGAGTCATTTGCTGAGAAGTCACATGGTGCTGAGGAGGGAGATGGGGTTTGACCTAGCTAGGTACCTCCTTCCCCAATATTGGGGAGCTTCAGTCGTCTATAGCAGGATCACTCGACTAGGCAACTAAAACATGGTTTTAGCAGCCACTAGAGATTATCTATGAGTCCAAGGGCCACATCACAGCTATCTCATCTTGTCAGGGAAGCCACAGTGGGCAGGACTTCTGATCGGTATATGTACCTCCTAGTTCTAGAAACCAGATTCTTGGTAGATTGTAAAACAGGCCTAAAAGCACAGACTGTTTTGATGTTGCGGGTGTTTTCCCATGATGCTTCCACATGTAGCTGTGGCTGTAGAGTTCCTGTCAGGGGCCTGCTGTCTCTGAGGAAACATGAGGATAAGGCTGGTAGCTGTCTACACAGGATTCTTCCCTTTCGCTGAGGGTCGATGCAGCCGCTAATCCTAAGCGATTCTGCCCTGAATCTCTCCTTGAAGGCTTGTGCCAAGAGAACCCACCTCTTGGAGTGACTAGTGGGGCTTCTCAAACCTGAGCTGAGAGACCATCACCATGAAGGGAAAACTAGCCTTTCGTTGATCCAAAAAGCGCCTTTCTCCTTCTCTGTGTGCGTGTGCCTCTAGTGAATACTTTAAGTCACCAATGCTAAAAATGATTACTTTGATCAGAGAAGACTGAAGGCGACAGTGGCAGCAAGTGGCGGATTTACAAATAAATGCCGCCTTGTCACCTTTCAGTTGCAAAATTTAAGTCATAGGATTTGCCTTTCCAGTTATCTTTAAGTGGACAGTTCAGTGGCCTTAAGATCATTTACAATGTTGTGCAACCATTGCCACTAACCATTTCCTGAATTAAAAAAAATCATCCGAACCAGAAACTCTCTTCGTATCCAGCGGTCACTTCACTTTTCTCAGCCCCTGGAAGCCACCAGTCTTCTTTCTTAGCGAACTTGACTCCTCATGGTGGTGGAAGTGTTCCACGTTTGTCTTTTTTGTGTCTGACACACTTCACTCCACAGCCTTCTTCCTTTGTTCATCCTGGCAATGGCAAGTGTCAGAATCTACCCCCATTCAAGACCAAAAGATGTTCCTATGCTTTGCTAATCCAGCACCTGTCGGTGGATGCGGGCTGTCATTGCCTCTTGGATCTCCTGAGCAATGCTGCTGCGAACATGGCTGTAGACAATATCCGCTGAGGGTATTTCTACCTGGACATCTCTCCATTTCTCTGACCTGCTATGCCAGATGCCTGCTATGTGGCCATCTCTCCACTAAGACACATACTCTTCTCCCTCTATTGGAACCCTCCCCTTTCCCACAAGCCTCTCCCAGGCCACCTCTTCAGGTGTTTTCTTCTTACCTGCTCTAACCACTCATCTCTCATCCTCTCTGGCTGTCACCTGGGGCTGCCTGATTTGTCTACTGTTGCTACAGAGGCCACACTGGTGTGTCAGAAAGCCCTTTAAGCCCTACTGGGCCCCTATCACATGGAAAGGTATGCCTCTCTTCTGTCATTTGGGACAATTCTCTCTGACAAGCCTCTCAGTCTGCCTGGGGACACCGGACTAAGGTTTTCTTGTCACCACAACACTTACCAGCCTCTGCCCCTTTGTTCTCAGTTTCCTGGGAACTTCCTGGCCTCCCCCAGGAACTGCAGCCCCACAGCTTCCTTAAGTAAGCCCTTCTTGGCTCTAAGATCCCAAAATCCTCCCTCAGATGGTACACCTCTCTGTGACCCTGTCTCTTCTGTTTCTCAGCTCCCTCCTGGGCCTGACATGACCCTTTCTCTCTCTTCCTCCTCTGACTCACAGACTTTCCTAAAGCATCACTCACTGTCTTGCTGAGAATGGCTTGGCCTCAGTACAGCTCAGTCAGTGGCCAGAAATTGGCACACTTCATTTTCAGATTCTCCCTTCTGGCAACAACTCCTACTTTCTCTGCTCTACATGTCTAAAAGTCTCTTTTTTCTATGGTCTTTCTACTTTCCACTCTTAAAAGTCTTTTATTTCTATGATTTCTTTGCTCTCTTTTTTCAAAAAATATTTTAAGACTATGCTATAAATCATTTTAGGATTTGTAAGTTCGTTGGGTATGGTTAAAAAACCTGTGACAAAATTTAGCTTAAAAGTTACAGCGAAAGGCTTATAGTTCAAAAGCTGTACATAGGTAATCTTAGTTTGCTGCAACTTAGTATATATGTGATTTAACTTATTCAGATCATGATGTATATGTAACTTGGATTTAACTCTTGTTTAAAAAATAGATGTACTAGGAAAAATTGATGCTTTTCAATAGCAACCATGCAGCTTGCTTCCATCTCAACTGATGACTTCATCAGAATAAGCAAGCATGTGGCTTGCAGCCATCTTTACTAAGGTTAAAAGAGTATATGCTATGTAACTTCACCACTATCTTGATGAATAGTGGCATCAACCAGCTAAAGCAACACTTATAAAACTTCTTAGTCCTACTGAGTCCCCTGCTTATCATTGTATCTCCATTTTATACTAAGGAGGCAACAGTATGTCTCCAAATTGTCCTGAATTAGGATGGATTTTCATATGATGATAAATTCCTAAGGTTATAATGATAAATACTCAGGTTAACAGAAAATAACTTAGAGTTGTATGTCTAACTTCTTATGTCTTTGCTAATTGTTCAATACTAGACATCTAAAATTTTTAGTTAAGGATCAATATATATTTGATAAATAAGGTTTATAAATTCTTAAGGTCTACTCAGGTTAACAGTAATTAACATAAAGGTCTATGTGTAACCTCTTTGTCTTGGCTAACTTTGTTAACTTTTTGCAACTTGGATAAGCCGAGTCATACAAGAAACTATGATATTCTGTAACAAACTATAAACGGATCAGAAAGTAAGGTTTCCAGTATCTATGTGAACTACATTTTTGGCCTAGTAAAATTCCCACTTTCTCTGGGAACTGGACTGGATTTACGATCTAAAGTTTTATTATTGATGCTTAAGGATCTTCAATTAAATTTTCAACTCAAACTCAAATTTTAAGGCTCAAATTTAATAGGGTTAAAGCTATAAAATCTTAATTTTATAAAAGCTGCTAACTTGATGTAAATCGTTAAAGATAATTAAGACATGCAAGTTAATGCCCAGAAACCTTATAAATGATCAAATTATTTCATGTGTCCAGAACTGTGTTCACAGTCATGCTAAGTACAAATGTAATCCAACTACAGGGACAAGCTTTATTTAGTTTCTTGTATATGTTTTCAAGGTTAAGCTCAAAACAAGTAACTAGAAGCAAGATTTGTTCGGAATCAGGTACACCCAATAGACAGTGGCCCTCAAACTCTTCAGAGATAGGCTGAATATGGCAATTAAAGGGTTTAATGAAGAAGGCTTTCCATGATAGACAGAAATGCTAGCTCCTAGTGGTGACAGTAAGGTCTCCAAAGAAGACAATGGGGCATGGACGACTCCACCTGGATTGTGGTGATGCGAACCACCGGGCAAGACCTGCTCCATGCCTTTCCCATTTCCAGGACCCTGCCTAAAATATGGGCACTGTTGGATTGACTGCCTACTCTGCCTCAACAATGTAGATCAGTTTTCCAAAGTTCCTTCTCCACAGGAAACATCTCTCAGATTTCGCTGAAGGCCTATGCTGCCCTTTGTCTGCCCTTTGTGACAACAGAAGACCAGTCTCTGCCCTCAACAGAACCATCTAGGAGCCTAGGGTAGCTGGTAAATCTCTTTCATTTAGTTGATACATAGACCATTTGGATTATATTTCTTGCTACAATTTATCCTTCTCAGATCTCTGATGGTGTTGGCCGATAACTAGCTTTGTCAATTCAGCAGCAGCAAGCAAGCAACCCAGCTCCTCCCTGAAGGCTGCAGCTGCATGGCCAGTTGACTTCCTATGTAAAGTCAGGCATCACTTGTCTAGAGCTACTAGGTCTTCTGTTGAAAAAGGCAGACACACCGTTTCTCTTGTTGGAAGACTTCACACAGACTTCACACAGGTAAAGATAAACTCACGAGACTAGTTTCAATGTAGCTTTTTACAATGTCCTTTATTTAAAGGAATTTGCTTTGTAGTGACTTCTCTCAGTAGTCAACCACCTGTGTCTTGTAAATGCTTGAATGAAAAGAAAAGGTTTAAAGTTGATGTAAGTTGTGAGGGTGGAAGAAAGTGTTTTAGGTGTGTAAATGCAAGTTGTAAAAGTCTAAGGAAGGGATTTAAGGTATAAGAGAAATGAGAAATGTTTCGAATCTCTTTCTTTCTGTCTACATTATTATTTTACTAAGACTTCAAAAGCTCAGAGACTTACACTAGTTGACAGAGCTCTGATAATACTGTTAGTCTACCCCGTTAAAGCAGTGACTGCTAATAGCATAGTCATGAGTTCAAAATTTTAAATTTCTTTTGTCATCTTCTAAGTATAGACTTAAATGTGCTTCTCATTGTACTGACAACATCTCTGTCCAGTCTATATAAGCTATATAATCCAGCCGTCTGGATAGAGGAAAGAATGTTCATTCTTTTAACCCCAAACCATAGCTATTGCTATGACTCGAAGGTGTGAGTCTACTGCTTTTTCCATGATGTGGATTTCACTACAGCTTACAAACAGTGTTAATGTGTCTAAAACTTTTATTGTTTCTTTTTTTTATAAACTTAAAAAAATCTTGTAAGCTTCTGGAAATCATGACTTGTATCCACCTGTCACAGGTCAAACAGACTTCAGATAAGTGCTCCTGTCAATAAACAGCCTCAGTTTCCCCACCTGCCTATTCCCATGGTCTTGGGACTCCTGCCCTCAAGTACCAGAATTTTGGGCCTGGAAGTTTTAACCCAAGTTAAAAATTTCCCCCAAACTTTTTAACTTTACCTACTGTCTCTAGTCTGTATCTGTCCGCCCTCCTCCACAGGTTTCCAATCAGCTGCAGACCTCCCCAAAACTGTCTGTAGTGCTGCAGCCTTAGGTCCTAGTTCACAGACTGCTCCAGGGCTTGCCTGCACTTCCCTAGTCAGGTGGTCCCGCAGAACCTGGGCAGTGAGCGTCACAGAAACAGATGTGAGGTCCTCCAGCCCACAGTCCTCTCTTACATCTCGGCCTTCCTGAACTCTGCCGACTCCCTAATTTCACTAAGAAGCATTACACAAGAGATTGGTTTGCCCCTTATCATCAGTAAAAAGGCTGGAATGTTAGGTCCTAGGAACCACTGAACTGTTTTATATACTTGCTGTACCATTTTTTTTTCCTTCTGCTTGAAATGCACACCAGTTCCAAGGACTTCGCCTCTTTCCCAACATGTGTTGCTTTTTAGGGGCTATTTGTACTTCTCCTTTTTAAATAATCCTAATAGATGTGAGGGATTCCACATTATCATATTTTGATTTCCAGTTCCTTAGTAACTATAGTGGGGTAGAATGTCTTTTCGTGGTGAGAAATATCTATTTAAATTCTGTGCCTGATTTTAAATTGTTTATTTCTTGGATGCTCAGCTGTTAGACCAAATCATTCTCTTGGTAGGTTCCAGATGACATTAAAATATGATCTGGAAAGTGAGCCTCCCAAATGAACTGCTGTTAAGTGTTGATAAAATGCACTTTGGGCAATTTTTAAGTTACTGATGAATGAAGTGCATGGGTACATGGAAAACCAGGAAAAAGTACTCAACCTTCCCATAGAATGGGGATTTCTTTATGCATTTTAAAAAATGATGTATTTTATTTTATATGTATGATGTGTGTGTGTGTGTGTGTGTGCACACGCGCGCATGCACCATGTGCATGTGTGGTGCCCATGAATGTCAGAAAAGGGCATCAGATCTTTTGGAACTAGAATTATGGGTGATTGTGAGCTATCATGTGGGTGCTGGGAACTGAGTCCAGATCTTCTGTGAGAGCAACAAGAGCCCTTAACTTCTAAATTATCTCTCCAGCCCCTGAATTAGGAGTTTCTTCAGTGATTATAGCTTGTGTTGCTGTCCAGGCTCTTATTTTATTGGACTGTGCATTAAATGCTTTTTTCTATTATATTTCAAGTCCTACCATTTCTATAAAGAGGGGAAAACATCAGGGGAATGTTGATGTGAATTAATTGCAGCCAGCCCTTACATTCAGGATAACTGCTTAGGACTGATATGGAAGTCCATTGGACCCCAAGGCTCTGCTGTGTGACACTATCCTGGGGGCATATGAGTAAGTCTTTGCTCACCCCAGATAGGGGACTGATGACAGGCCAAAGTACGGATACCACCAATGTTCAACTTGAATTGATAGTTCATTGGGGTCACTCACAGAGGTGCTTACTCTCAGGAGCATGCATTATTCAAAGGCAGGTATATCACTGAAAGACCATCGTAGCACGGGTGTTGACTTAGGGAAGGGGGAACTCTGCACAGCTTGCTGGCAGCTATACTGCAATATCTGTATCTAGTCTATGTTATATTATACTCTTGCTATAATCTCTCCTCAGCTGTCCTTATTGGTTATGGGGAGGAAGGGGTCTTGTGAATCTGTTACATTTTAGGGACTTCCTGAGACTGGCAAGTTATTTAATGTCCTGAGTCTCCAGGACTTCTCTATAGGAGGGAATGTTTCCATTCAGATGAAATCTCCACACAGGCTCAGTGCTTGCACTGTATCCCAGGGGGAAGGTGAGTCAGTTCAGCCTCAGAATAACAATTAGGGGCTTAATAATTTAAGCATAGCCCTCTCTGTAAGGCTCAGTACCACTATGTGGACCGAAAAACGTATTGCTGTAATAACAGCAAATAAAGGCATTTGGATATTTGTTATGAATCATCAACAGAATGAGGAACCTCTTGTTTCTGAGACAGAGTCTCAGTATGAAGTTCAGGTTGGCTTCAAACTTGTGATCCTCCTGCCTCAGCCTCTGTGTGCAGGTGTCTGCCACCATGTTCAGTTCCAGAGTGAGGAACTTGTCACTTTTTCTTACAAGAACTGTAGCATATGAAGATATTGGGTGGCAGCTCAATTGTGATAGCAAATTCATTGTTAGTTGACATTTATGGTCTGCTCAGGTGTTTGTTTTCATTCATTCTTTCTGGAAAATTGATTTTGTGGAATAGCACAGCCTGGCAAGTTGATGTGGACAATACTCATAATGAATTGTAAATATTGGGGAAAGATACCTAATATATTAGATACAATGTGGGGTAGTAGAAGAAATGTCAGAACTTATTAATGCCCCCTTTTAAGGATATGTATCCATTTTTATTCATAAGTGTGGGCCATCATGTATGTCTCTGCGTATTATGTGCATGCAGTGCCCATAGGTACCGGAAGTGGGCATCAGACCTCCTGGAACTGGAGTTACAGATGCTTGTGAGCCACTGTGTGGGTGCTGGGAGCTAAGCATGGGTCCTCTGCAAAAGCAGCCTGTACTCTCAAGTGCCATTTCTCTAGCCCAAGGGGCGAAATTCCTCCTCCCCACAAGAATCCCTAAAATTAGCTGTTAGAGCTGTGAAAGCAAATGACCGTGGTGAGATGAAGCTGAAGCCATCTCTACCTATGGCTTTAAGGAGATCTCTGTGTGGAATGAATTCCCGTAGCAGGTCCTTGTGAGCAGCTGTGTGTGCAGTACTGCGCTGCGAAGATGCACAGTTGAAAAATTTCCAGTCATGCTCTCCGAGATCTGAGAGTTTAGCGAAGGAGGAGGCTGGTAATAGAACATCTGTGGTGACAGAAGATGAAGGAATGTGAGCATCGGAGAAGCATGGCAGGCCTGAAGCTCAGGGAGGGAAGAGGGAGGAGGTGAGAACTTGGGGTGTGTTCTATTCACAACTTCTGGAAAGAGGGAGGGAGAGAGAGGGAGAGGGAGAGAGAGTTGGTAACTTATGGGCAAGGAAGGCAATTGTGGTTGAAAGAACAGCAAGAGGACAGAAAGCCAGAGAAGGTCCTAGAGCCCCGAGCTGTCCGGTCTGACTGAGTGGATGAGTCAGTGGGGAAGATCATGGTGAGTGCCTATGACTTGCCTTCCGCTTTCCCAGTTAGGAAAGGTTTTATCTAGGGTTAGAACAAACTTTTTCTTTTCTTTTTTTTCTTTGGAGAGCAGATTGCCTTGGATTTGGACTATGTCTCAGAAAATAACGACTGTGACGGAGTGCAGCAGAACTCCACCCCTGCGATGTGTGAGAAGCAGTGGGAGGGGATGTGTATTTGCAGGCCTAGACTTATGAGCAGTGCAAAAGGACTGCATCCTAACCGACGATAACCTGACTCATCTTTCGGATTGATTCCCCTCCCTCCCT
>LOJH01026899.1:0-15568 GCA_001685095.1 Ellobius talpinus
TGTACTTCCCACTTTCTCTTCTATGAGGTTCAGTGTGGCTGGCTTTATGTTGATTTTTTTGATCCATTTGGACTTTGCATAGTTAAACAAATATTCTGCAGTACTCTGGTTATCACATGTACACACATAAAACTTGTTAAGAGTCAAAGCACAGGGGCTGGAGAGATGGCTCAGTGGTTAAGAGCACTAACTGCTCTTCCAAAGGACCTGAGTTCAATTCCCAACACCCACATGACAGTTCATACCTGTCTGTAATTCTAGTTCTGGGGAATCTGACAACCTCACACAGAATATATGTACAGGCAAAACAACAGTGCACAATAAATAAATAAATCTTAAAAAAAGAGTCAAAGCACAGAGTGAAAGAATCCATTATAGTTGAACTGTAGAATAAAACATGAGAGAGATAATCTGTAGGAAAGGCTGAACTACTTGAGGCCTGTTCACCTGAATAAGGAAATTGAGTTCTTAGTGTCAGGGCAGCAGCAAACCTTTGAAACCTCTGAATGGAGTGCCTCCATCTAATTGATGGTTCTGGCCACAATATAGGGAAAAGTAAGTGGGACCAACCCTTGGGAGGAGCAGGCCAGAGGTAGAACTGGCAAAAGTTGGAAGACTTTATATCGTACTGAGACGAGGAGGAGTTAAAATAGCCAGGCTTTTGGTTTGGATAGTAGTATAGCTAGAATGTAAGAAAGAACAGGGTAATTTTAGACGTATGAGGATGTCTCATGCATGTATTGTGTATAAGGGCCTAAAACTATTGGGCAGAATATACCATTTAGTTTTACGTGAATGGTTATATTGGGCAACTGTGAGTTAAGCTGTGGAACCTCTTGCAGCAGGAAATGATGAGGACTTTGCTGTTTGGTGTTATTGACTGAGAAACAGCTAGCTTTTTGTTCTTCTAGATGAACTCAATATTTTATAACATGCTTTCTCACTTGATGATTCACTCTTTTACTGGATTACCAGCTCATAGCTCTCACATCATATATCACCAAGGATACCTATGAATGTGGCCCAACACAAATTGCAAACTAAAAATATTCAGAAATGTTTTTGTGTTATTTCTTTCCCCACCTCCCCCAACTTGATTACATGGTTTATAAGCTGCTTGAACTTTGTAGATGACAGTGCTGTGTCCTAGTGTCAGAAGGTTAGATACAACTGCCAGACCTTTCTAAAATGGTATGATTTTAAACAAAGTCAAGATACCACGAGGGTGTATAGAATCGATTTTTGTTGTTGTTGTTTTGTTTTTTTGAGACAGGGTTTTTCTGTGTAGCACTGGTTGTCCTGGAACTCACTTTGTAGATCAGACTGGCCTTGAACTCAGAAATCCACTTCTGCTGCTTCCCAAATGCATGTGCCACCATGTCTGGGATGAAATTTTTGTTGTTTGAAAGTCAGAACTTTTGGATTTGACTGCAGTGGTGAATATGGGTTTGGCATATAATCTCTTTATATAATTTTTAAAAAGATGCTTTAAGAATTCTCCATTAAAAAAAACTCCAGTTGTTTAGTTCAGTAATGTTTTAGGTTATCTTAAAATTGGAAGTCATGTTCATTTCTCTAACTTAGTAATATTTGTATGTACTTCTGATGGCTTGTCCCAAAGATGATTTCATAATTTGTTCCTTTAAATTCTTCCATTTTTGTATTTTTGTAGCAATTGTTTCTGCCCATCAAGATCCCCTTTCTTATGAAAGTATCTGTGAGTTCATATATTTACCCATGACTTTGGGATTTATATTTTCACAATAGTTGGGTTAATAGTCTGAATATAGTTTATTTGATATAGTTCTATAATTGTTAATAGATCACTTAAAAGATATTAGGAACTTTTTGATTTCCTTACTTCATTGAACCTTCTATTTTTCTAAAGAGTATGTTTTAATGAACATTGGGGTTGAAAAGAAGTTAGTCTTGATTATAATTAGATTTACGAAATTATTTCAGAGTTGGAGAGATGGCTTAGTGGTTAAGAGCTTTTGCTGCATTTGCTAGGTTTAGTTCCCAATACTTACATTGTAGCTTACTACCATCTGTAACCCCAGTTCCAAGGGATTCAATACCTTCTGGCCTCTGGCAGCAGACATGCACATAGGATATATGCATTTAGGCATGCAGGTGAAACACTTATACACATAAAATACAAATGAATAATTAAAATTAATTTTTTCAATTTCTGATTTCTCTCTCTCTCATGCCTGTTCTGAGATACTATTCTTGGAGTAGAAATGACTGGTCTGAGCCTGTTACCATTGGTTATAATGTGAAAAATGCAACTAGGAGGCAGTTTGTTTGGTCTGCTCAAATTATTTCTGTAGTTGTCACTGCTTGTGCCTGTTTGAAGGCACGGTTAAAAATATAATGGGTTTTAAAATAAAATTCAGCTTTTCATCTTGGAAAGATGGCTCAGTGGGTAAAAGGGCTTACTCTGTGAGTGTGAGGACCCGAGTTCAGATCCCAGCACCCATGGAAAAAGCTAGGAGTGGCCACAATGTGTAACCTGTGTTCTGCATAACTCAGGATTGTGGGCTTCCTGTCTTAACGAGCCTATCTCCAGGTTCAGTGAGGGACCTTGTCTCAAAGGAATAAGGTGGAGTGCAATAGAGCAGGGCACTCGATGACATTTTCTTCTGGCTTCTGTAGGCATACATATACACACACATGCATATTCACAAAAAATGCAACTCTTATTTGAGTATTAAAAGAGTTCCTTGCAAATATTTGAGCCCAGGTTTATGATTATATCTAAGGATATATATATATATAAAACATGGTTACTGGGTGGGAGAGTTTCTTGTTAATACGCAAATCAATTAAATAATTTAAGCCTTAGGTAGAGGAACTGCCTAGACAATACAGCCAGCCATGTCTGCATCTTTCTACTGACCGTTCTCTAGGACATTCTGAACACTACCATTTAAAACTAACTTTTCTCTTTAAGGGTTCCTGAAATTGTGCCTGCTGTCTCCAGGTCCACCCTGACCCCACAGCATAAACCATGCATGTTACACAGCTACCATAGAACTCCAGGGTAGTGTTGAGCTGGCCCATGTGGGTTCAGGTAAGTCCTGGCTTTTTTTTTTACCATTTGGCATTTTTTTCAAAGTTAGTTACCATTATGATTTTATATCATAAAGGAAAATAAGGCAAAACTTTGAAAACTGTGCCATATATGGGGGAAAAATAAGTCTATTATTTAAACATCTAATGAGCCAGCTCCAGATGCTAACCAATGGAGTTCCATAGTAGCTGTGAAGTCCCCAGTGAGTTTTTGACCTGTGGCTTCAAAATCTGTTAAGCTCACTCTGCCCCAGTTATATGACAACATGATGTAAGTTTTCCTGCTGTAGCTGCCTCTTAAAGATTTTATTTGGTAGCTAGTAATATGCTATATGCTTTTATTTACTTAAAGACTACATAAATTAAAATTTTCATTAACATTTTCCTTATCTCTAATTGCCAGTAGTTGAATGTATAATGAAACTGGGGGTCAGTTTTAGGTTGCTGGTTGGTTTGGAGTTAGTCTCAGAGTGTCTCTAGTTGTCTTTGTTTGCCTTTATAATAATACAAAGGAGAAGGAGCAAGACAGAACACACAATGTAAGTTTGTTAAGTTAGAGAATACTGAGGCTTCAGTTACTTTCGGAGACATTGTGAGTGATCAGAAGCCTAAAGAACAGGTATAGATTTTAGAATGGATCAACTCCACCACCCCCAGCCTTTGTTCTGTAAAGTTAGGCTTTAACACTTAACATTTATTTGCTGCCCTTTTCTGCCTTACTGTGCTTCTGTTTTTTCTTACTTTTATCCTTGATGTTAGAAGTTGCTAAAAATGTAAAGAACTTGGGGACATCTTTGTGATTGTGATACATTCCCCCTCCCTAAGCAAAAACAATGTGGTAGCTAAAGTTTAATTGCATGACACAGGTTAGGTCCTTCTAAATCCCAAACCTACAGTGAAAACTCATGTAAGAAACTCTAAACTTGATTAGTAGCTCTTTCTGAGCACTAATAAAATTTAACAAAACTTGGACAGTTTCATGATGTTCTCGTGAACTTTGATCTGTAACAAATTTACCAGTTCTTGAAGCTGTGAGCTCTTATGGTTAGTGAACACTATATATATACGCATGCACACACACATATATATATACGCATGCACACATACATATATATAATATGTATGTATATATATATTCCCAAAGCATTAGACAGTAAATGTTATTAAAAAGAGGTTTTTTTGTTCCTTTTTGTGTTGGGAAGGTTGGAGTCTTATTCTTTTGCTTCCTCCTTCTCCAGTTTGTGTTTTGCGGAACAACAGCATAGTCCTGCTTGAGTTTAACAAAAATTGGGAGGAGAGAATTCAGTATTTTTGATGTTCAAGTCAAATGAAAATTCTGACTGGTTCTGTGTATTTTGGTTCTGTGTATGTGACTCAGCTTTCTAAGGTATGATACATATAACATGGAGTTCAGCATTTGAACTTCTGGATACTTTGAAGACAGGCAGGCAGTAGTAGTGTCAATTGTAGTCCCAGGCTTAGTTTGCACAGTTCAGTGTGCTGGTGGTCTGATCTCCCCACCCATGTGCCAGTGCTAATTTCAGACATTCTTCCGAAATATTAGTGAGGAAATGAATTCTCAAGAACTTCTAAGACATTAGCTATACAGAGACTTAGCTAAAGAGTGAAGGCAGTTATTTAGAGGATATTTCCTTCTTATAAACCAAAGAAAGTATTCACTTGATACTTAGCTTTAGATTGCCTCACATTTGTGTTTTGGGGGAAAAAGTATTTTAATACACAGTAATTTTATACATGCCTAAACATCTGAATACATATGCACAAATCTTCCTCTTTGTCTATTCAGATAAATTGATCAAGCTCTTGGGTTACTTTTAGAATTTGGAGCATTTTATGTGTAATATGTATTTTATAAATAGGTAATATTTTTAGGTTTTAATCCAAAAATCTGTAGAGGTTCAGAGATGCGGTGTTTTCCTTCCCATGTTGGGGATCAAACTCAGTGCCTTTCGATTGCTAGGTATGTGCTGTACCACTGAATTAACTCCAGTCCTGGTTCGGTCTCTGATAGGACTGAAGGAGAAAACAGTTGTTTTTGTAAAGAAGCATTGTAGGGTGGGGTATAGTGGCACATGCCTGTAGTCCCATCACTTGGGAGACTGGGGTAGGGGAATTGTCTCAAGATGGAGGTCATTCTTTGGTACATAGTGAGTTTCTAGACTTGGGCTGCACTGTGAGGCCCTAGCAAACAAAATAAGATAAAACACATGAAGAAACAAAAGGAGATAGGGTGAGTATAACTAGTTCTAAATATTACAAATTGCACTAAATTATTTTTAGACTTTTTTGTATATTTGAATATAATTATATTTCTAATTAGAAATAGAAAACTCTCTAATGATAGATGATTTTAATAAGCAGCACTACTTATTTCTGTTCTTGAGCTTTGTGCTTCGGGAAGATGTTATGTTGTCTCATGCTAACTCTACTGCAGTGTGGTCCTAGTGACTTCTAGGGCACTTCACAAGCATGTTTTGAAAGCCTTTATGTTTAAAGTAGATGAGGGCCGATTTTTATAGTTGAAATGTATTGACCCAAAATACAAACTAAAATTTCTGTAAGAAGCATACTTAGTTAATAACATGAGGGTTTCAGCTGGTTTGTTTTTATGTTGTTGGGATTGAACCTAGGTCTTCATATACGCTAGGCAAAAAAAAGGGTCTATCATGGAGCAAGCTTTACTCCCAGCCCCACTATAATGGGCTTTTATTTATTTGTTTGAGTTGGAAAGCTGCACTCTTGTTACTTAGGCTTGTTATGCTCTTAGGATCATAGGATCTTCCTGTCTGAGAACAGGGACTATATAGTCTACAGCATCATTTCTACTTTCTCATGAGCTCTTAACTTGAAAAATTTGTATGTGCATGTTGGGTGTGGGTGGGGATTTAGATTTGCAGAAAAGATCCATAACTCTTAGGAGTTTGAAAACTTTTAAAGCTGACCTTCATTCCTCACAGATGTGATTTAAAAGGATTTGGAGGAGAATAAGCATCATGTGCTTAGTGTCTTTTGTGCTCTTATTGCTGTAGCACAGTATTCAGGATGCAACAAACATCCAGTGAGTGTGGGAATTAAATGGTCAATTTTAAGATTGGTTGTCTTTAATAAAGAGGACTGTTTCATTGTACTAGGTATAAGGAGTGTCTTTATCTCAATTCTTAATTCAAAAAGGCATTAAAATGCCTTTTTAAAAATACACTAAGAATATTTTTAGTTAATCTTAGCATTTTACTCATAAGATGGACTTTATTTTTCTGATATAACTTAGGAAGCACTGAAAAATAGTTGGTCTGATAATTCGTTTTACTTTATTTATTGAAAGCTAATGTACACTCTCATCCCCTCCCCCAGGCTGTTTATTATCCATATTGTTAAGTTATTACTATCATAACATTAATTTGTGTTAAGATTAATAAAATGATTTAATGGGAATGGAAGATTTATGGCTTTGAAAAAGTGTTATTTTCTGTTCCTGCTCCTAATTGTTTTATTTTAGCATATTTAAAATCATGTAGTATAAGTTTTAACAGTTATCATTCTCCCCCCTTTCTCTCAGTGTATAGACAAGGCTGGCCTTACAGAGATATGGTTGCCTCTGCCTCCCATGCGCTGGGATTAAAGATGTATATAACCCACTTTCTTTAGAGATATTGCTCTCTAACACAGTGGAATTCACTGTGTAGCCTGGGCTTGTCATGAACGCAAGTCCTCCTGCCTTTAACTCCCAAATGGAGAGCTGCAACACAGTTGTGAACTGACACATGCAGCCATTTATGAACAATTTGTAATGTATATAAGGAAATCTTGACTGTGGGAGATTCTTAATTCAAAATGCTGTCAATTTTTACTTAAAATGAAAATTATTTTAGAGCTACACAGCAGTGTAGAAAGCTCAGTTTTTGTTTTATTCTGCTTTAAAAATTCAGGGTAAAGGGCAGAAATAGCCATACACTAAATGGAAGCACATGTGTATCTCTGGGTTTGCCATCAAGATGAATGCAAGACAATAATGGCTCATTTTTTTTTCTGTGAAGTCTAGTTTCTCAAACTACGTTGTCCTTATTAATTTTTAATTCATTACTATATTCTAACAGTTCTTTAAAGTCTGCCAGAGTATGGAGCCTAGCCATGATGGTGAGGTAAGTGCCAAACTAGGCAGTTCTAGTTCCAGAAAGAAAATTTGAAATGGTAGGGAAATACTAATTTTCCTTATTTTCTTTAGGACATGTAAATGATGTCCCAGGATCCAGGAAGTACAAAGGAATGTTAAAGAATTTAGTGTGGTTACTTCACCTGTATATGCCTTTTGAAGAAAAACAGATTTAAGTGCTTTTCTATCTTGGTGCTTGTTTTAGGGGTGGTGGAAGGTGATTTAGCAGCCATAGAATCATACAAGTCATCAGGAGGAGACATTGCACGTCAGCTCACTGCAGATGAAGTACGTTTGCTGAACCGTCCTTCTGCTTTTGACGTTGGCTACACCCTGGTACACCTTGCCATACGCTTTCAGAGGCAGGATATGTTAGCAATATTACTTACAGAGGTAAGTGTGGCATTTTGTTTATTGAAACCAGGGCTTGTATGTGTTTGGTAATGTTTGTATTGAAGAAATAGGTTCTTTAGTTGTTGATTTTTTAATTCTATTTTTTTATCGCTATACTGTGGGTTGAATGTAGGACCTTGCACGTACTAGGCAAGTGCTTCACTACTGAGCTATATTCCCAGCCCTAATTTTTTATTTTTAATGTCACAGCATTTCTCCAAATTCTTAAATGTTTTTTAAAGGATTTATTTTATTATGTATGCACTGTTCTGCCTGTATATGTCCCTGCAAACTAGAAGAGGGCACCAGATCTCATTAATGGTTCTTGTGAGCCATCATGTGGTTGTTGGGAATTGAATCCAGGACCTCTGGAAGAGCAGTCAGTGCTCTTAACCTCTGAGCCATCTCTCCAGCCCAAATTCTTAAATGTTTTAAACTTTTTTACTTGTTGTTAAAAATCATTTTAATTTTAAGAGATTTTTAATGATTTCAAGATTTATTTTTTAGTGTATGAGTGTTTTGCCTGCTTTTTGTATGTGTGTGTATAATTTGAGTGCAGTGACCTTGAGGTCAGGAGATGGTGTCTCATCCCTTTGGAGTTGGAGTTATAATTGATTGATTGCAAGATGTCACATGGGTGCTAGAAACCAAACCCATGTCACACTCTGCAGGAATAACCAGTGTTCTTAACTACAGAGCCATCTCACACTCTAGCCCCTTCAATTGTATTTTAAAGGGCACTCCTTCCCTGATGTGATAGGTGCTTTATTGTTTTGTTTTGTTCGTTTGTTTGTTTAAAAGATAGGATCTCATTAATTCAGGATGAGCATTGTAGGTAGCCAAGGACTACTCCTTGAACCACTAACCCTTCTGTCCATTTCCCAGTTGCTTAGATTGTAGGCCTGTTTTACCATTCACACACACACACACACACACACACACCCCAACACCTGTTTTTGGTGGGGAGGGATGGGGAAGGTGTAGGGGAGTCCAGGACAGGTTTTACAGCTCTGACTGTCCTGGAACTTGCTTTGTAGACCAGGCTTGCCCGGAACTCTGAGAGATCTGCCTGCCTCTGCCACCTGAGTTCTGGGATTAAAGGCGTAAGAAGCCCCCATCCGGCTCTCTTTCCTTTTTGTGATGAGAATTATGTGTTGCCTAGACTAGCCATGATCCCCTATACATAGGACATCTAGCCTTGAAACACATATTCAGTCAGTTTCCTGAGTTGATGGAGCTACTGATGTACACCACTGCTCCCGGCAATATAGCCTTTTGAAGCAGGACTTTTTTCCATAATATTTGAGTCGCTAGGTTTGATTAAAACACACAGGAACTTACTTTTTTTTGTTCATTCAACTAAGAAATACTTATTTAGTTCCTCTGCTACATTCCCAGCTCTGTGGCTGAGAGGATAGAATTGTAAGGGTGTTGACTCTTCCTTTGAGTTTCTAGAGAAGTGGATAAATGAATGGGTATTTCTGTATAGTGTGAGTAAATGACCATTTGAGTACTTAGGAAAGAACTTGGGAGGTATCTTCACTTCCTGCTTAGCAAGTCACATTTCATCAAGTTTCCCTCTCCCCCGCTCTTGCTCTTCCTTTGGCCTTGCCTTCTTCCCATCACAGGATTGCAAGTATCCTAGGCTAGCTCGCAACTTTGCTATGAAACTGAGGATAACCTTGACTTTTTAACCCTTCTTCCACCTTCTGAGCACTGGAATTACAGGTTTGCTCTGCTGCACCTAGTTTGGATGGATCTTGTGCAGAATACAAGGCGAGCAGTCTGCCAACAGAGCTATACCCCAAACCCCATTTCATCAGATTTCTGGAGGAGGAATAGAAGTTAGCATGTGAAGTAAGCTTGGTGGAGAATTGATTTAAGTAAACTATTTATGAAGGTATAAGGGATTATATTCATGTGACTGTGATCCCAGGGATATGACTTTATTATTTGTAGAAGAGACTTTATGTTTCACAATAAGAGAAATAGAATAAAAGTACTGAAAGTCAGAGAATGTGGATTAAATTTTTGTCAATACACATCTGGGTATGCTTTATATAAGTATATAAATTGAAACTTCAAGTTTATTAGCATCTGGGAACCATTATATTCAGATACTGTATGGGGATTAAAAAATATGCCATGTAGGTGAAAATTTGATTTTATTGGCTAGCCATTATGTTTACTGTAGTAAGATTCCAGTGACATCAGGGGAAGAGGTTAGGTAGACTCAGAGAAGGGAAGTTTACCATAAGGGAGGGTAGAAAGGTAGGGTGTGAATCTGACATAAGAGGGTATGTCTATAAAAAAAAAGTATCAAACCAAGTTCTTTTGGAATGAGAAGAGAATGTTGATTGTAAGATATGGGTCAAGATTTTCACTGAGTTTTTTTGTCATGGACTTATGAACTCCTGGAAAAATGGCATTTTAGTGAGGAAAAAAATAACAATAGAATTCTAGTTATTGAAATACAGCTATCAGAATAGTTAACCATATTTGTGACTTGTAAGATTTGTGTGTGTATATGTGTGTGTTGGCCAAGTGGTGGTGGCACATGACTTTAATCCCAGCACTCAGGAGGCAGAGGCAGGTGGATCTCTGAGTTGGAGACCAGCCTGGTCTACAAAGCAAGTTCCAGGACATCCAGGGCTGTTACACAGAGCAGCCCTGCCTCCCAAGGTGGGAGGGAACGGAAATGGGGGGGGAGTGAGCGTGCACGTGTGTGTGCATGAGTAGCTGATGCTGGCTTAGAATTTACAATCCTCCATCTCCTGAGTGCTAAAAATTAAAGACATTGCAAGAAAATTTCTTATAGTTTAGGCCACTAGCTCAGGAAAAATGAAAGGTTCTTTTGTAGTAAACTCCATGAATCTTTTCCAGTCCTTGGACTCCAGGTTAAGTACAATTGGCCTAAGGGAGGATGGTTTGAGGTTTGAGAATGATGGTGAAGGGAATGTTTCATGTTTCTCTTGAAATGTATTCAAGGTTCATTCCAAGTTTTTTAAAAAAGAATTTGGGGTATTCGTATTAGCAGTGAGTGTTCCTGACAAATAATAATTAGGAAAATACCTGATAATTGGTTCCTGCTTTTTTTTTTCTTTTTTCTTTTTTCATTTACTTGAACTTTGAGTTTCTGGGTTCATGGAGCTAGAATGTAGTAAAAATTTTCATAGTTACTGGCAGTCAGTGAAATCAGTGATAAAATCAAAATAAGGAGTCTTGTAGGTGTGGTAATTCTGCTGAGCTAACAACTCTGGCTCCTCACTTTAGCAGCAGTAATGCATAGATGACATCGTTAGCAAAATACACTTCCAGTAGGTTACTATCATGCTGCTCCAGGTCATGCTTATGGTTGGAATGAGGTTTTTAGTAAGCTTGTTCTCATCAGATTTGTAACAGCAGAGAACAGAGCTGATTGGCTCACTCAGTGTCCTAGAAATTTTTTTTTTTGCGGGGGTGTTGAGATATAGCCCTGGCTGCCCTCTTAATTCCTGGTCTTCCCACCTCAGACTTTCTAGTGATCATGATTACAAGTGTGCACCATCATTCCTTGTTCCACACACTAAATGCAGCTGGAATGCTAGTTGGAATCTGTACCATTTGTTGCCATTCCACATTTCATAATTGTTTTGAATAGTTGTCCCATTGATATAAATGTCCACTGGCAAGGAAATAATATCTAGCATATTTAAGATATAAAAATTGAATTTGGGGAAATTTTGCTAATTTAAGTGCTGTTATATTTTGTTTTCTATTCATGATAAATAAGATACAGAAGGAAGTTTCTTTCTGTATTTAAGGTGTCTCAACAAGCAGCAAAGTGTATTCCAGCAATGGTGTGTCCTGAACTGACAGAACAAATCCGGAGAGAAATAGCTGCTTCTCTTCACCAGAGAAAGGGAGATTTTGCTTGCTATTTTCTGACTGACCTTGTAACATTTACATTGCCCGCAGGTAACCCCAAAATTTATTATGAAAAGCAGTTTCTGTTTTCTTACAGTTACTTTTTTATGTAGAGGTAAAAATATGTTTTTGTGAGAAAGCAAATAAGTTGGGTTTTTAACATTTTTATATTTTATGTGTACGAGTGTTTTGCCTGAATGTATATCTGGCACCACATGTATCTCTGGCACCCACGGAGGCCAGAAAAGGATCCCTGGAACTGGAGTTAGAGACAATGGTGAGCTGCCATATAAATGGTGAGGATCAAGTCTGTGTCCTCTAGAAGAGCAGCCAGTGCTCATAACTGCTGAGCTATCTCGCTAGCCCCAGAAGTTAGGATCTTAAGATTTGACTCTTCTGTTTCTGCTTGAAGTGACTCATGCAAGAACTGTTTGTAAGCAAATACTTTGATGATTAGAAAACAGTAAATGATTTTTGTTATTGTTGTTGGCTTTAGTTTAATTTGAAGACAAATTCTCTGTAGTTCATGTTATCTAGAACTTACACAGATCTCTTGTTTTATCCACATGAGTGCTGGGATTATAGGTGTGAAGCCACCATTTTCCATTTCTTATATGTCCTTTTCTTGAGACAGAATCTCATTGTGTCATTCTGACCGGGCCTTGACCTTGCTGTGTAGACCAGGCTAGCCTTGAACTCATATCTCCCTCTTGAGTACTGGGATTAAAGGAATATGCCACCACATCTGGCATATTAAAAACAAACATATACATATATAATATATATACAGACATACATATATATTATCCATTCACTTTCTCCTTTTATTTAAGAATATTCTTTAGTTTCCTATTTTTAATTTTCACATCTTTCTGCTTTGAAACTATATATACCCATTGGCTACTACTAAGAATTGGGATACATTTATACATACATACATACATACAACATATACACACACATATGTTAGGTTATTTGAATTAAAAATAATGGAACCTTTGAATATGTCACTGTTTTTCATCCATTAATTTCTGCTGTATTTATGAAGCATTTGTTAATGTTTTTAATTTTCTCATAGTTGAAAATGTCTGGAGATTGCCTTTTGTGAATTGATATTGAATAAATACAACAAAGAACCTTTTCTTTTTTCAAGTAAAGGTTCTATCTGGTACCCGAGTGTTTTCAATCTTTTGTAATCAGAAGTATTTATATGTGGGAAGGGTTAATAATGAAGCCTTTGTTTGATTTTGTTTTTTTTGAGACGGTTTCTCTGTACCTCTGGCTGTCATGAAACTTGATCTGTAGATCAGGCAGGATTCAACTCACAGATATCCTCCTGCCTCTGCCTCCTGGGTGCTGGATTAAAGGTTTGAGCCACCATGCCTGGCTAATGAAGCCTTTTAGAATCAGTAAATTTCATATAATATACTGTATATTAAGCTTATCTCAAGGTATTAACTTAAAAAATCATTATTATATTTTCTTATTGTGTGCGTGTGCTAGTCATGGTATGTTGTTGAGGTTAGAGTACTACTTACCTGAATTGGTTCTCTCCTTCCATCATAGGGGTCTTGGGGATTTGAACTCAGACAATCAGACTTGACATGTGACTTTTCCTTCTAAGCCATCTTGCCAAACCATACATAGGTTGTTTTTTTGTTTTTTGTTTTGTTTTTAAATAATTTAAAATACCATTTAAAAAATTAAACTTAAAAAATATATTTAATGTATAAGCATGAATATTTTCCTTGCATGTATACATGTACACTAAGTGTGTGCCTCAGAGGTCAGAAGAGGGCATCAGATTCCTTGGAACTGGAGTTAAGGATGACTATAATCCATCATGTAGGTGTTGTGACTTGAACCTAGGGTCCTTTGCAAGAGCAACCAGTTGTCTTACTCATTGGGCCACCCTTCACCGCCCAGGGGCTTTTAAGGGTAATGCTTTTTATACAGTAGAGTGCTCTATTAAGTAACCTAAATAGAACCTAGAGTACTTGAGGAAGGTTACGAAAATATTGTGTGTCAAAGTGCATGGCTCATTAACTTTTATGAGAAAATCCTTAAATTTGCAAATAACAGGTTTAAGACTGGCAGTGGTAGTGCACACCTTTAATCCCAGTACTTGGGAGGCAGAGGTCAGCAGATCTCTTGAGTTCAAGGCCAGCCTGGTCTACAGAGGATAAGCAGGGTTACACAGAGAAACCCTATCTCGAAAAACCGGGGGGGGGTAAAAAGGTTTCTACAAAAAAGCACCCCATATGAAGAGAAAGAAAAAATAAAAATCTATAAGTATTTGTTTACACAGTATTTTTTATATTAACTTTTATATATATATATAGTCATGTTACATACAACATTAAACATAGATGTATCTGACAGCTTCAGTAGAAAGAGGTGTTTTTATTAGAAACTAGCATTTAAATTAAGTTATTAAATATGAGAACTGCTTTTAAGCCTGATTTTTCTGTGCAGATATTGAAGATTTGCCTCCAACAGTTCAAGAAAAATTATTTGATGAGGTGCTTGATAGAGATGTTCAAAAAGGTAAGTAAATGATGAATAGTGTAATTTACCCTTTATCAAATCAGTTACCTGTTTCATTTTTATTTATTTTATAATTTATTATGTATACAGTGTCTGCTTGCATGTATGCCTGCAAGCCAGAAGAGGGCACCAAATCTCATTATAGATGGTTGTGAGCCACTGTGTGGTTGCTGGGAATTGAACTCAGGACCTCTGGAAGAGCAGCCAGTGAAGTGCTCTTAGACTCTGAGCCATCTCTCCAGCCCGTTTCATTTTTTTTATAGTGTAGGAAGTGGTTCATTTTGTAGTTGTTTTTGCCTTGTTTTAAATTAAAAATGTAGAGTCCTTAAGAACAGGGTCATAGTGGTCTCATATGCAAGGTCCTGGATTTGACCTGCAACCCTGAAACCAACAGTGCAAAACAGAAAAGACACTCACAGCCTTTGACTGTGATAGAGTGAACAAGTATATAAATTAATTAAAACTCCAAAACCTTGGTTTTCTACTACTTACTCTAGAATGAATATATTTTTATATTAAGTATTTTTGTTAAAAAAGGATTTGAAAGTTAAATAATTATTCCAGAACCACAATATGCTTAACATTTTTAGAAAGTTTACATTAATTATGTAGGCATGAAAATGAACGTATTATTTAAATTCCTTCTAGAGCTAGAGGAAGAATCTCCAATTATAAACTGGTCTTTGGAGTTGGCTACACGTTTGGACAGTCGATTGTATGCACTTTGGAACCGGACTGCCGGAGATTGTTTACTTGACTCAGTACTACAAGCTACCTGGGGCATTTATGACAAAGACTCGGTGCTTCGGAAAGCCCTGCATGACAGCCTGCATGACTGTTCACATTGGTGAGCTGGCACCCTTTTCTGTTTCAGTTTAGAATTGCTTTTGCTGGATCATTTCCTTATAGTAGTGGGTTACTTTTCTGCTCATATGTAATTTTCTTTTTAGGTCTGTGTGTGTGTCTGGTACACAAGGAAGCCAGACTATTGGACTCTTTGGATCAGTTTGAGCTGTCATGTGGGTACTAGGAATTGCACCCAGGTCCTCTGAAAGAGCAGCAAATACTTTTAACTTTTGAGCCATCTCAGCTACTGACAGTGGTGGTACTCAACCTTAATCCCAGCACTTGGAACACAGAGGCAGGTGGATCTCTGAGTACAAGGCTAGCTTGGTCTATATAGTGGGTTCCAGGACAGCCAGGGTTACAAAGAAAAACCCTATCTTGAAAAACAAAAACAAAAAAAAATCCCAGCCAACCAAAAAACTATTGAACCATCTCTTAAAAAATTTTAAAATCTTTATTTTTAATGAGGTCAGGAGTGGGGAGGGAGAAAGAAAGAAGGGGGGGAGAGAAAGAATGCGTGTCTGCCTATACAGAGGGGTGTGGTCGGTTTGATTTTGTGATGGCAGGGTTTTTGGGGTGTGAGAGTGTGTGTGTGTGTGTGTGTGTGTGTGTGTGTGTGTGTGTGTGTGT